>JAHWFO010091316.1:205795-227407 GCA_023313115.1 Rhysida immarginata
CATGCAATGTATTTTAAAATTTATTTATTTATAGATATTTATTGTGTTGAGGTATAAATCAACCAACAATTTATTTTAGCTAAAGTTTTCTATATTTTTTCTTTCAACCAAACAGCAAAATTAAACTCGATCCGGATCGGGATGTTGATATGCACATTATTGGATTGACCTCTTTCCTAAGGCATGCTTCCCTCGTTTCAAGCCACCTCTTTCGACTGGATTGAACTCGATCCGGATCGGGGTGTTGAAGCCTGTTTAGATGCCACTTTTTGCAGGATTGACTTGAAACTGGTCTATCGACCCGAATCGAAAGTGTGCATGTAAATGCAGTGCCAGAGCAGGCTGAGAACAAAAGAAAAAGTGTCGGCATCCTTTGATCTTTTGAGAAATCACCCCCACCACATTCCATTGCGACCCGAATGAGGTCTTATCTACTGAAGTAGATAGATTCGCTTCGGATTTAGAAGCTGGAGGGAAATGAATTTTTCTAACCAAATGCAAAAAACCGAGATGTTTAAACACTTGATTCCAATCTCGTTCTTAACAAAGTGTTTGAAATTACTTGAAATTTTTATAGCCAATAGCGATTTTCTTTTAACCAGAATCTCATGTTTTTAACCAAATTTAAAAATAAGAAGCTTAACATATTTGGTAGAAGGGTGGATCATAATACTGTTCCTATTGATTAAACATTTACACCCCTTTTTTCTATTGGCCTTTATATTTCAAAATCTGTGTTTTTTCTATTTATCCTGTTGGCCATTATTTCCTCTTTATTTCTTTTGTATCCTATTGGTTCATGTATATGCATAATTTGTACCACTGTTCTGTATATAAAGGCTTGCATGCCTCTTGCTGTGTATATCCTTGACAAAGCCGGGAATAAATGGCGAAACTAGTTGGAACTCCTGATGTCCCTCTGTTATACAGTAAGGCCACCACCTGTTTAACATATTTGTTAAGCAAAAACCAATGATTTTATTATTAATAATAATGACAAATTGTGCATACAATAAACGTAGTTATAAATACATTTTATAAAAATATTTTGTTTTTATACTTTAAATTATGAATTATTTATTAATCAGTTATTTTATTTATAACTTGAGAAAAAAGAATTAATCTTACTTTTAAGCACCATTTTTCGAATGCCTTATCATAATTAAAAGAAGCATTTACGGGTCCATTTAATTTGATCATTTTAAGTAGCTATACTATTGTTAATGGGTGAATCTGATCATGGATGAAATAAATTTCGATGTTCAGATATCCTTTTATTCTTAATATAGGGAGACATATCAAAACATAAACATTGAATATCCGCCATCTTTTGAGGGCATCGAGACCCATGGCTGCCATGGCTCTGAACTTATCCCATTGTTATACAATACATCCAAACACGCAACAACTCGTTACCATCGTTATACAATAACAAGTCGGGCAAAAACGGCGCACTTCAATGAGTAGCAGTATAGGATTGCCTTCCTCTTGCCCTCAAAAAATGGCAGCTGTATCCATCATTCAATGCGAAGATATTTTCCACTATAATCTCATTTTCGAGGATGATTGGTTAATTCCATGCGATCTTTTTTTAGACTAAAGTTTACTAAAAATTGTCCATATAAATACAATTAGCCATGTAATTCGTCAAATGTAATAATTTAGCGTACCGTTTAGATCGCATGATCGTCTCGATTCTCACTGGAGCTCACTGGCCAAATAACTACACGAGTTAGCTCTCGCTAAATTTGTGAGTTTATCTAAACACACCCATAATCGTCAGACTATAGTTGAGCTATAGCCACAGGCGATTTGGTGAGCAGACTAGGCGGACACTGTCAATACATTTTATAAGCATCTGATAAATCGCAGAAAATAATGAAAACTCCAGCAAAGGATTAGCGAAGGGAAAATATATAACAAAATTCAATTTCAGTAAACAATTTTATCCCGTACAGTTAATGCTTCGAACAGTTTTTCTCACATGAAAAAAAGTGAAAAGTAACTTCATCTCTTCAATATCGGCTGATGCATTGAGGAACACAGCAATTTTTAACCATTTTAACAATTAATCCATCTGAATAACACAGTTGTATATGGAGGCAATCGAGTGCTATCCCGTCTACGGCGTCCATCTTGGAAAAATGACGTCATTTTAAGGACCAATGGGATGCGCGTGAAATCGGTCAATGGAGCATAATCTTGTGACGTCGCACTGATGTCACACTGCCCAAGCCACCATATTGCGGGGCAAGCCATGGCTGAGAATGCAGGGTTTGCTTGCATTGAGATACAACATTCATGGATATCAACCTATAAATTTGCGTTGTCTAATTATGCAAAACAATTAGATTATCCCTCAAGGACAAGATGCATTAAAAAACTTAAACTTGGCGAAGGAATTTATATAAAAGACCCTTACGCAAGGAAGGAAAGAGTGGATGAACGATTTTTCACTTTGGGCCTATGGAGAGTTTACAACTACCTCATTGAAACTGCGGGAATTTTCATTACTGCAGGAGTATTTAATATGCATGATTTATTTGCTTGTTTAGCCTTAAAAATGTCCATATTTTCCGAGCTACTATGTTTATTATTGTCTTTGGATTAGATTAGAATTTCCATGGTTTCATCAATTTTGCTAAATTTACGACCTGTGTGAATGATATGATTAGTAAATTTTGATTATTATATGTATATTTTATGGAATTACTATGTTCTCTATACGTTAAATTGTCTATCCAAATTGTCACATCTGTTGCAGTTTAATTTGTAAATTTCACTATTATCAAAGGCGTTTGAAAATAAATCACGCATGTTAAATACTCAAACAGACTTAAAATCTGGTACATGAATACAACAGCTTAAAGACATCTTAAAATAAATTTCACAACAATGTAGCTTTAGCGATAGCTTTACATTATCACATTTTATTATTGAATATAATGAACAACTCTGAAGAATTCTTGATTCTTGAAAATGATGAAAAATCGAAATAATTGTCGGGTAGAATATTTTATTTAACGAACTTATTATCGCAAATATTTGTTAAAATATACATGTATTACATAACAGTACAAGAAATCTCCTGAAGAAATTCTTGAATTTACCCTTAACAAAATGCTGTTCACATAGAAAAGAATATTGGGTTGGTTTCCAATCTTTTCTATTCACGGCGATCAGAATCGGCTGGAAACCGGTGGAAAAAAAAATTCAGAATTTTTTTTTGGCCCGATTGTAACAATGCACCGTACGTACGTTCTCACCGTTATTAAATTGGTGTAACTATTAAATCGAAAACACGGTTTAAAACATAAAACTTTGGTAAACCCATAGAAATCTTAACACATTTTAATGCTATCAAGATGGCTTTTTGCCCCGCGCACACTTTCAGAAACAGGCGTTTGTTATTATTTACTGATTACGCTCTACTGCAAGTACATTTGTGTGAACATTTTATATCAGAAATTATTTTTTTTAAATTGTGTTGCACGAAGTTTTTTTCTTATTCGCCATGTGGCCTCAAGACGTATTCTACGATTTAACTAGCGGCCGTGTCCGAACACATCTCTGTAATTTTTTTTGATACCGTGTCATTATCTGGAGGTAGGCCTGTGCGAATGTATCATACCAATTTATTTAATTTGCTTTTCTATGTGTCTGGGTCAAATCTTGTAATGAATATTAAAACTAATTTCCCGAGGAGCTAGAGAGCTGAAACTTGAGACACGTACACAGGACCGATGATAATGCATTCTAAAGGAAAAAATATTTTAAATAGGTTCACTGGAACACGTTCTAGAGCACAAATTCATTTCAGTCTTCTCTCCACAGGCCTGCCAACTATTTCTGAAGGAAAACCGGGTGTTAGTAAATTTTTATAGGCTAAAATATACACCATATTGCCATTAATGACCGTACACTTTCGATTTTAGACGTTTTGTCGACTATCTAGAAAAATACTTGACGTATTATCCTGAAATTTCAGTGGTGTAAAAAGGATGTTACACCTCATATATTTCAGCGATGGTTTTCTCCCGAAGGCAAATATGGGCCCAACAAAGAAGTGAACCGAAAAAATAATGTTTGGAATCACCCTATAAAAAATAATGCTTGAAATGCATTGTAACTGTAGCATATTGTGATATCTTGATAAATAATATCAAGAGTTTATGTTATACTAAGGGTCAATAAGAGGCAAGCGTGAGGTAACAATAAACAAATTTAATGCAACAAATATAAAATGAATAATACAAAGGATAATTAGAATGGCAGTTTCTTGGATAATTCAACACAACTTAAATACTGAACCCATCAAGGAAATTTCTTGTACTTGAAAAGAACGTTACTGGCTTTACAATTAAGCAAACTAAGCACCCACCATAATTGAAGTCAATAATCAATTAATAATGTTCCTAGAGTTCCCATCAGAAGTCTTAGATACATAACAAACCGGACACGTTCACGAAGCACGGATCGGCAGTGGGTAATGCAAGGGTAAAACGGGTACTTACGGTTGGAAGATCTGGTAGACTCGGCCACGATTTGCTGTCGGACATCATTTCTGGAGGAATCATAACTGAATTCAAATCAGAATGCCTTTCCCTCCACAGCACCCGCTATATATACACCTCCTGCATTACCCAGCAGTCCCCTCGTGTCATCTTGTTTCTGATTGGTTGCGCTCCGGCTCGATCCACTCGCCACCTGGTGGTTGTTGCCGGAACTTCCCATAACTCTGCTGCAGCTCCAAGTGGACGTGTGGGGGCGCTGACATTAAGACCACGTGCGAGGCGGCGGACAAACAAGTCGCAATTCCTTGCGATTGATGAATGTCACAACTCCCCTCCTCCTTGGTGGCGTCTTGCTCACTAAATGAACTGCATCCATCCTCCTGGATCTGGTTTACAACCGTTTCTCCCTCATGGAGCTGGCGGTAATCCACTCTTGGTCTGTGGCGGAGATTGTATCCCGTCTGGTTCCTCGGACGATCATCCAATGCAGGGGTTTCCGCTGGTTTGGCTCCTCTATTAGGTTCTTCTTGAGGCTCCGGATTACCACTCTGGTATGGGCTGATGGAGTCTACTTCTTCTTCTTCCGGGCTCTCATTGTCACTGCCTGGTGGAGGCTGATGAGCCTTGGATCTGTAATGGTTTCCCCGAGAACCCATGCTTCCCCAAGCTGCCTTCAACCTGTCAATATGAACGACTTGTCTGTCTCGTGAACCAGACCCCTGAATTTCATAATTTACAGAGCTAAGCTTTCGAGATACGCGATAGGGACCCCCATAGTTGAACCCTAATTTGTTTTTTCCCCTTCCCTTGATGAGAAGCAGTACTTTATCCCCCACCTGGAAATCTTTCAGGTGCCTTCCCTGATTACGCTGCCTAAGTTTAGCTTCCCTACGGATGTTACTTTCTTGGTTGGCTATATTACGCGCAACTCTCAGTCTGGCTGTAAGTTCTGACTTGTAAGTTCTCAAATCCATGTCCGTCTCACCTTTCCATTCCCCATCCCAAGGTGTCGTTGGGTCAAACCCATATAGTAGATAGGCGGGAGTGTCTCTAGTATTCTCGTTGTATGTTGTGCGGATACTGAAGAGGGCAGCACTCAGGAATTTGTCCCATGTGTAGGGTTTCCCATCGCAGAGGCGCCTCAAAGTCTCGAGTATGTTTTGATTCATCCGTTCGACGAGGCCGTTTGAATTTGGGCGATAGGCTGTCGTACAAGTGTGTGTAATGCCAAGATCTTCAAGGGCATTAAGCATCACTTCTGACGTAAAATTTGTCCCCCTGTCAGATATTACTTTTTCTCCAGGATGTATTTTTCTCCATTACTTGTCTCGGACATCGGCCCCACAATGTCTAGGGCCACCTTCTCAAACGGATATTTGGCATTTATTCCTTTCTGAAAGGGGGCGGGTCCCTTTTTCAATTTGCATTTCTGGCAAATTTTGCAAGCTTGGATATACTTATTGACGTCATTACTCATTGTTGGCCAAAAGTAATGTCTTTTTAGTTCGTTTAGAGTTTTAGTGATTCCTTTGTGGCCAGCTAATTTGTTTTTGTGGGCAATCTCAAGTACACGGAGTTTCATATCCTCCCCGATGCATACCCTACCTTTGCCTCGATCTCTCTCTCTCTCTCTCCCTTAGTTTGCTTCTTAGGGAACCATATTAGTGTTCCTTTGTGAATCTTAAATTCTCCCTGTTTCCTGAGTTTTTCAGGTACTTTATTATTTTTAGTTAGTGAGTTGTATATCTCACTAAACATGGAATCGGAAATCTGAGAAGCCTTTATGTCATCATCCCAGTTACTTCTGTTCACTTTGACGATTCCATTACACTCATGCACAGGGGGGCGGGAGAGAAAGTCAGTGACAACGTTCCTCTCGCCCTTTATGTGAGAGATTCTGAGGTCAAATTCTTGAATCTCAAGCGACCAGCGCAGAAGGCGTTGGTTCATTGGTCCTATGCTTGCTAAGAATCAGAGAGGTTTGTGATCGGAAAGCAAAGAGATGGGAAAGCCGAGCACTATGGGTCGGAATTGCCTGAGTGCTTGAACCATAGCTAGCAGTTCTTTTTCAATTACCGAGTAATTGATTTGTGCACCTTTCAGCTTAGTGCTAAAAAAGGCTATCGGTCTTATGCCCTGGTCTGTTTGCTGCTGAAGAACTGCCCCCAAAGCTTCAGCTGAAGCATCAGTGTATAGGAGAAAGGGTTTGGTATAGTCCGGGGGTATGAGAACTGGAGGGCTCATGATGGCAGCCTTCAGGGAATCAAATGCTAATTGGCATTCCCGGGACCAGACGAATCTTGCGCCTTTCTTGGTCAGATTGGTTAAGGGACATATTGTCTTGGACATGTCTTTAATGAATGGTCGGTAAAAATTGGCTGCTCCAATAAATGAGCGCACTTGTTTCACTGTTCTAGGAGTCTCTAGTTTTGCAATCGCCATAATTTTCTCAGGATCAGGGGAAAGACCCTCACGCGAGATCACGTGTCCTAAATATGTCACCTCGGTCATCATTACCTTACACTTTGAAGGTTTCATGATGACATTGTTCTTCCTAAAGATTCCCAATACCCATTTTAGAAGTTCGAGGTGTTCCTCCTTAGTTTTAGTGTAAATGAGAACGTCATCTTGAAAAACATGTATGTTTTGGTACAATTTGTCGTATAGGAGATGAGTCATGAAGGACTGGAAGGTATGAGCAGAGTTCTTTGCGCCCTGGGGCATACGCGTCAACTGATACTTGCCCCAGGGTGTCTGAAACGCAAAACAGTGCCTAAGCTCAGGTGCTATGGGTAATTGGTAGTACCCAGAATTCAAGTCTAACACACTAAAATAATTATATTCATGTAGGTCATTTAAAATGTCATGAATTCTGGGCATGGGATAGTCAAGGGCTGTGGTGACGCTGTTCACCTTGCGCAGGTCAAGGGTGACACGTATGTCACTGCTATCTTTCCGGACCACATGAATGGGTGGGTTTCATCGCGAACGGCTCGGTTCGATAATACCGGCCTGTAGATAGGAATCTATCTTTTGCTTTAGGGCATTCAGATGAATCTTAGGAATGGGGTACTGTCTCACAAATACAGGATGAGACTGGTCAATTTCAAACCTGACCATCACATTAGTGACCCCTGATAGCATTTCTATTTCTTCAGCGAAGTTATCTACATGATGAGTCAAAATCTCGTCTAGCTGTCTCTTCGTAATGGTATCGAGATCGCCCTTCGTAATACGGTCAATGACCATGTTCTGCGCAGTGACAACTTCCTCACCCTGGGAATCCTTGAATTGGAACTTAGCCATGTTGATAAGGTCGTTCCCTAAAATGCCCTTATATTTGTTGTTTTTGAAATCATGAACTAGAAATCGGCGATTTTTAAAGTGTGTTTGCCCTATGCGAACGTTTGCCATTACTACTTGACTTATGGAGCTGGAATTGTTTATTCCAGACAGGATTATGTTTTCTGGAATAAGCGTCACTTTATCTCCCAGTTGCTGAACTGTATCTTTATGGATCAGTGAAATCTCGCTTCCGGTGTCGATTATCATGGGGATAGCCATGTCCCCTATCCACACTTCTAAGTAGAATAAGTCATTATTCCCGCGTTTTGCTAGCACTTCATTAGAAATGTTGTGCGTGGGCCAAGCTGTGGCTGCCATCTCGGCCCGTTCTAGTTTTAAATTACAGTCATATGACATATGGTGCGGGCTATTGCATTTCCAGCACTGTCTTTTTCGTGCTGATTTAGGCCTATTTCGCGACTTTTCCATTTGTTTACTTTCTAATGAGGAGATCTGTTTCTTCATCAACTCCATCTGCGCATTTTATCTCTCAATCATGACCTTATGTTCAGACATATGAGTATCCATCATGGCCGTAAGGTCAGTAGAAATTTTCTGAATTTCCGAACGGACAGCAGCATGATTTGCCTCGACATTATTAGTGCAAGTCCGCGTATGATCAATAACGCCTACGTTCTCAGCTTGCGCGGCAAGTTCGATTGCATTTTCGAATGTTTCTGGGTTTTTCACTAGAAATATCATTCTAAGTTCTGGTCGGACAGTCGTTTTTAGTTTCCGAAGGAGAGTCTGATTTCTATGAGTGCTAAAACCTTCATCCGCCTTTGCCATATATCTAGATAGGCGACGCAAACGATTTGCATATTGGTGAATATCCTCCCCTACCCTTTGCTTCGCATGATAAAATTCAGCATTCTCTAATTGTTCAGGTTTCAGAAAAAGTTCACTGAGGATTTGCTTAAGTTCTGCATAGCTGCCACATTCTGATAACGCGTGTTCATTATAACATGTCGCGGCCTTGCCTTTCACTTTAGAACGAACGACAGTTAGTACAACAGATTCCGGCCACCCTGCTATTTGCGCGACGGCATCAACAGCATCAAAAAATGCACCCGCGAATATAGAACCGTCGTCCCCGGAAAACGTCGGGATCAAATTCGTGAACCCTACAATAGAGTCACTCTTAACAGCCATCTGAGAATTACTGCGTTCGCTACTAGAAGAATTTAGTTCGGGCGCCGTTGTGATATCTTGATAAATAATATCAAGAGTTTATCTTATACTAAGGGTCAATAAGAGGCAAGCGTGAGGTAACAATAAACAAATTTAATGCAACAAATATAAAATGAATAATACAAAGGATAATTAGAATGGCAGTTTCTTGGATAATTCAACACAACTTAAATACTGAACCCATCAAGGAAATTTCTTGTACATGAAAAGAACGTTACTGGCTTTACAATTAAGCAAACTAAGCACCCACCATAATTGAAGTCAATAATCAATTAATAATGTTCCTAGAGTTCCCATCAGAAGTCTTAGATACATAACAAACCGGACACGTTCACGAAGCACGGATCGGCAGTGGGTAATGCAAGGGTAAAACGGGTACTTACGGTTGGAAGATCTGGTAGACTCGGCCACGATTTGCTGTCGGACATCATTTCTGGAGGAATCATAACTGAATTCAAATCAGAATGCCTTTTCCTCCACAGCACCCGCTATATATACGCCTCCTGCATTACCCAGCAGTCCCCTCGTGTCATCTTGTTTCTGATTGGTTGCGCTCCGGCTCGATCCACTCGCTGCCTGGTGGTTGTTGCCGGAACTTCCCATAACTCTACTGCAGCTCCAAGTGGACGTGTGGGGTCTCATAACCACGTGCAGGGGCGCCGACATTAAGACCACGAGCGAGGGGGCGGACAAACAAGTCGCAATTCCTTGCGATTGACGAATGTCACAATATGCTTAAGAGGCTTGTTTTACTTTTCTGTGTTGCGAAACGGGAAACCACTGTGGATAACGACATAATGACCGATGAAGAAACCTCTTGTCCACAAAAGAATATTTTATTCTGCATATACGTATTTCGATAAACAAAACCATAAGGGGCTTTCTCCAAACTTTTATTTTTGAATCAGACACCAGTATCAATTTCTTCTTCTTACGCTGATATGAAGTCAATATGAAGTCAATATTTTTTCATGTCAGCGTAAGGAGAAGAAGTTGATACTGGTGTCTGATCCAAAAATAAAAGTTTGGAGAAAGCCCCTTATCGTTTTGTTTATTTTTGAGAGCAACTGAAATTCTACTCATTCTATCGGCGATATCTTTCTCAATTTTCACGATATTTGCTTCGGCTTTTTAGAAGAGTACACTCACAGCAATATGCGGTTCATATGACCCGCTTGTGAAAGTCCTATGATTCTTCCAATACGACCCATTAAAGAGAGTCTTTGGACACACATATCAGTGTTGTTTGACCTGAATTGCAGAGTCGCCATTTTTGGGTCAATTGACTCGATTGTACAAGACTTAAGACTCATTAACGGAATGTTCATTATACGCGTATATACATATTTACACACGCTTGCATACATATTTTACACATTTTTACAGCTACTTGCACATTTATATAGCCATATTTACACAATTATATACGTGTATTTACGCAATTTACACAAATTAACCCACAAGTACAAGTTTATACGAGTTTACACATTTATACACATTTACACAAGTTTAGACACATATAGACACAATTTACACATCTGAACAGCTTATTTACACAAGTTTACACTATTCACACGAGTGTACTGTAACGGGCAAAAAATACGTGAGGTTCGCTCTTCTTCAATGACGCAACACTCCCCCGTACATAGCTCTTCCTAAACAGAAAAAAAAACACAACAAAGCATTAGCAGAGAGGCTTCGGGTTCTAATTAGACAAATTTAATTCATGCATGTGTAAATAATCTGCAATACTTCCCTTTTCGTTTCAATTTCTATGGACAAAAGGACAAGGTCAAGAGAAAAAAAAAAAAAAAATCGCAACGTAGACGATTTGTTTGTCATGTTGTGATATAAATCAGAATCTTGTTAGACAACTATGTCTGACAAAAAATACCCGGGGCTTTATTGCAAATTTCTCTCATGGATGACATTTACAATTAAATATATTTATATTTACTTTCTCTGATTGCATTAATTTTTCTCGCCTCTGGGCGTTCAGAAAGAAAAAAAAAAAATTATATTTTTATTAATAGTTCAAAAATACTTTAACAACATTAAATAACCCAAAACTTCAGGATTTAAAGGATTTACGAGATCAGTCTATACATAAATGAGACCAAAGAGGTAAAAGTTATTCTTATCGTTTACTTATTCTTCTGACACTAATTGTTCTTTGTGCGTTAAAATCTTTTTTTTTGATTTTCAGGTTTGGACGAGACCTTCTTTAGAGTCCTCAGGTAAGTTTCAAAAAAAAAAAAAAATGCCTTTAGGATCATTTATCAAACACTTTCTCATTTTTCTTTTTCAGCATTTTTTTTTATATCTTTTCACGAGTCCATCGATTGTGCTAATTGCGTTAATTCGTCCTCGTTTTTGCGGAACAGTTTGGAAAACTACTGGCTAAGCAAGAATTAAGCAACAGTAAGGGGCAATGGGAAATACTAAAGCTAATCTGAGAATAACAGGGTAAGAGAGGGGAAGACCCAAATCCGAAATTAGGACTTGAATTTGAGCATGTTAGTAGGGGTTCTTACTGCGCTAAAACCAATCTTACGGAACCAACGATATCTTCGTGTGTCATCTCGATTTTCTTTAAGTAGAGTATTTCCTCCATTGAACAGAACTGCCTTCAGAATGAAGTGGACGGGTGCTGGGGGCTCATCGGAAGTATAATTTCATCATTACGAGCTTGGATTATTCTGTAAGGGAATATAAATAAAGGAATAAAGAAGTGCAGATAACTAAACTTATGGCCCGAATACTACGCTTAATACCAGAGGGTCTTGGGATAATCTTTTTCGATATTGACTGGAACCCATCTGTCGCTTTCCTTTGCAACGTTCCGGTTCGACAAAAACGATAACGGCGAGTAAATTAAGGCAAAAAAATCCCCAATCGTCTATGACTCTGATGCATTTCTGTGCCGTCGCCGAACGACAGAACGGGACGTGTAGAAGTCAAAGTCGTCCATCATAAGGGAATTCTCCATGGATGTCTTTCATCTTACTCGGCCTCGTTTGATGGTCGTCGTCGTTCTATCTCTTCTGATCCGATGGCGGCCGTTGTTCTTCTCTCATCTGGCTTTCATTCACTATGACTAATAAAACTTTTTTCTTAACGACGCGAAGCTCGTATAATAACTATCTTTTGTTAGAGGCCATTGTTGGTCTCGACCATTGTTCACTTCTTTACAACAGGAGGTCCGTCTATAATTAACGTCAACAAAATCATTTTCGCTCAGGATAATGGTAAGAGACAAAAGAGTGGAAAGAGGGGGGGGGGGGAACAAAGGGGAAAGAGAAAGACTGATTTGTAACGCCAAAACTGGCCGTTACAGTACATGTGTCTATACACCTATTTACACAAGTTTACGCTTTTGTACACATCTGTATAGTATATTTACACAAATCTCCACACAAGTATACTGATATTTACACAAGTTTACATTTGTATACCGACCTGTATTTGTATTTCATCATCTTTACAGTCAAAATTCGCCAGCAGAAGATAGAACCTCAAGCTTGTAGGCAGAAAAAAGGATTTTAATAATAAATCTGTTGCTAAATTCTAAAATAACGATCCTTGTGTTCATAGAATCGACAGTTCTTGAATAATAGACAACAATAGGAAGATAAACAACATCTATTTAAAATTTTTAAACATCTTTTTTTTTTTTTAATAAAGTCATTTATTAATTTAACAATACATTCAACTTATAATGTACAATGTAATAAATTCACCATCACTTAACAGAATTGATTTGCACAAAAATCAAGGGAATATTTTTGTTGTAACCATTACATTGTTCTGTTTATAGTAAATCTGCAAGATTCCTTTTCCATTCCTTTGGGTAGGCTAAATGGAAACTATCACGTAATGCTGAAGAGGAACGCTCATATCGGTATCCTTGGCAATCTGAAATACAGAAAAAAAATGATTTACACTCCCTACAATAATAGAAAGGGAAATAGCGACATTTTATTTTAGTTAATATCTTATTCGACCTCCGTGCTGAAATTAAGTCAGACACCCTTCTTACTTTTTATAAGGTTCCAATACACAGCTTCCGTGAAAATAACCATGTTGTTAGCAGTCAATAATAATGAATGCTGTTCAGCATTTCAGAACAAAACAAATAAATAAAAAATAATCCTAACAATAATGAATAAGAAAATGTGTTAGCAAATAAATTTGGAACTATTAAATAAGTATAATTTACGTTAGAAAAAAGATAAACTTACTTAGATTCCTGTTTTCGTTCAATTTTTCTTGGACTGGTAAAATTTGAAGGAGTAAGACGAACAACGTTGGAGAATGCGTATTCAACGTTGGGTTTTTGAAGGAGACTGTTCTCGCACTCAAGAGTTGAAGAGACTATCCCTATTGATAGATAGTCTGTAGATAAGTTGTCCCATCCATAGTCGTATTAAAGAGTAGTATTAAAGTAGTTCTAATAATTTTGTATTTATCTTCTCACTAACACGAACGGCGAAATCGTCCAGTATCGCTATCCGCCATGTTTTCGTAACACGATTTCGTATCTCTACCGGAAATGATTTCCATTTCCTATGATTAGGCTCATTAAGCTGTATTTGGCGCTGTTAGATGAGTCGGGGGTTCATAAACACTTGAAGATCGGTCGTACAACTTATATACGAAGTACTGTATTCTTATAATCAAGTCAGAGAACTATAACCTAATAAACTGAGTCCTACGATCTGGAAATTGCTGTGAGTGTAGCTCCATACATTTGGCTAAGAAATTATGTAAAAGACATTTTGGTAAATCTAGCACATGCGCAGTTAAACATTATTTAGTAAAAATACTCATATTTCATCAAATATTTAATATTTTTCTATTCTGATTGCAGGGTTGAAAATATTTTTAGCGCTGTCTGTACTGTAGTTTTTCAAGTTTTCTGTAAATGACATTGCATTGGGTTGAAAATCTTGCGTGTTATAAACAAAAAACTTACGAAAACATTTCGACCTTTTTAAAGAAACCTTTATATCTCCATGAATATACGTGTTATTCTCATACAAATGAACACAGAAAAGTAAAACAAACCTCTTAAGCATATGCTACAGCTACAATGCATTTCAAGCATTATTTTTTACAGGGTGATTCCAAACATTATTTTTTTGGTTCACTTCTTTGCTGGTCCCCTATTTGCCTTAGGGAGAAAACCTTCGCTGAAATATATGAGGTGTAACATCCTTTTTACACCCCGGAAATTTCAGGATAATTCGTCAAGAATTTTTCTAGATATTCGACAAAACGTCTAAAATCGAAAGTGTCCAGTCATTAATGGCAATATGGTGTACATATCGATAACATATTTAATTGTTACAAAAATTGTGCACATAAATTTTACTTTTGGATTTAATTTAGCACTAGATGTAACCCGTCAAAATATGACGGCAAACAAATGTGTGGTTTCATAAACAATCATAAACAATCTTCTCCACAAAGACGTCATAATCAAGAACTTTGCTAGCATTGATGACCAAATGAATTGATGAACAACAATTACATACAGCAATAAAATCTTGTAAACATTCCAAGGAGGAGCTTTAGCAGTGAAACAGAAATACATTTATAAATTTATTAAAAAGAAATTAACCCCCCCCCCCCCGAGTAGGGGAAGGCAAGTGGCAGATCCTGCGGTCATCTATTTTTACCCCTTTATCTGCATTTTTTACCTCTCCCCAAGTTTTTTAATCAAGAAAATTGATTTTCTCGAACGTAATATGTATAAAATGAACAAACCTCGTATCTTCTTTCCTTTTTCATCATTTCCGAATGTATGATATATAACATGCCATAGTTCTAAGGACCAAGTGACTGCCATCCCCGCAAATCCGCCCCCCTGGAACAATTGGGCCTAAACTGTATAGTACTGTAGATCTTGCCTAGAGGAATCTGGATACAGAATTTCACACCTTTACGTACCTAAATAGCACACAGATATGTTGCCCTCCCTGAATCCTACCCCCGTAATTCCGACCCCAGTGTACCAATCAAAACCAAACTAAATAGTGCCGATGGGCATGCCTATAGTAAGCTACATTCCGAATTTCAACCTTCTACCTAAAAAAATGTTGAAATTATGAAGGGGTACACAGTTAAGAAATTATAAAACCAATAAGTTACTCCATTCTTCGGCTACTTAATAATATAAATTAGGAGCACTTGAGCAATCGTGCGTCGACAAAGCGATTTCACGTACGCGCGCTGATGTCAGTAATGCTTAAAAGATGAACAGAAAGTAACAATATATTCCTTCTTGACCAGGGAGGTGCAACTCATAGCTTTTTTCGTACTATCTGGAAATTCAAGATGGCTGACTGGTCAGGCAACTCTACTCGCACTTAGCTGAGAAAGGCAGAGCAATCAGAACAAAAGGTTTAAATAGTTTCAGTTTTCACGCCATAGATTCACAGCGTATTTTCATATCTTTAATGGAATTACACAGAAATCTAATTTAATAAATAATTTATTTTTTATGAGATTGATACAAGTTGTACTGAATAAATTATGTTTGAGAAAATGGACACTTATTTATGGGTAATGATGTACACTTATTTATGGACAATAAAGCCATTATAGTTGACATCATTGTTTATGAACAACAAAAAATCCCAAATCGAATACTTATATTTGGGCAAAAGGACTAGTTATTAAATATTATTAATTGTCAATTAATGTTGAAACAGTTACTGTCTCAGCTTAATGCTGTGCATTCATAGCGCATGTTTTAAAAGCAGTTTCAGTTTATCTGATGACATTGATTTACTGTGATATTTTAAAGCATGGTGTTATTACAAAAAAAAGTGTTTAAAGAAGCTCAATCATAAAAACTGAGTTCACGAGAATCATAGGGATCAATTTTTTCATCCTATTGAAAATCGCATGCCTATAAAGGAGACCAAGCCTCTGTTACTTCCGTACATTCCTTTAGTTTGCAAATGTAATTTACATTACATTTATTTACTTTTTCATGCATTAAACATTTCTTAATAGGAGTTACGATATCCTATTCTGAATCATTTTCCTCATCTGAAATTTATAACCTAATCCTTCCAGAACGTTTTCACTTTCTTTTTACCGGGATCACATGACCGCGCCTCAAATTCAGGCCTTTAAAAGAACCCGCCTTCAAACCGGGAAAATACACTATGTATTGTTATATTGTTATGTTTACAGTAGACAGGAAAAAAGTGAATACAATTCAATTTTTGTTTCCTCATTCGAGCAATCTAAATATATCCATAAATTGTAATAACTTATTATTTCACCAATATCCAAAAATTAAAAAAAAATGTATCAAAGTTTTATTAAATTTTTATAAAATTTTCAATCAATTGTGCATTGAGTTTAGCTTGTCGTTTGCTATTTATGACTGACTGGGATTGCAGCGCCACCGGTGGCGCCCTATCCGTTGACGGACGCTTTTTTTCAATAGAGTTTCCTCCTCTGGTATATATCTATCTCGATGTTCTTGATAAATCGATTGCTATATGACATGCTATTATCTTGGTATTCTTTACACTCACTGTTTTAGCACGTGAATTCGACTTGAAGGGGTCCACGAAAATTTCTGAAAAGTTGATACGGCCGAGCTAAGACTTTGATGGTCATATTTCTGAAAACAGAATTTAAAAAATTAATCCGTTTTCAAGTTATCGTGCAAACGGCGGACGGCCGGATAAACGTACAGACCAAGGGCGCATTTTTATAAGTAGCTTTTATGCTAAAGCTCCTAATAAACGACGATAACAATGATCAATGCGCATGTGCAGAAGTGCCGATTTTGCTCTTAAAAAAACTGCTTTGCGTTTTAATATATAGGATTAGGATGTCACAATTACATATTATACACTAGTCAAAATAATTAAGGGAGTAAGATACACTGTACGTGAAATAATGAGAGACCAACATTGCTTAAATTTATAAAAAAATTTTATTTAAAAATAACAGATAAAGTTAAATGCAAAGAACCCAACCGCTTTTCCACAATAAAAAAAAGCGGTTTATTGTGGAAAAGCGGTTTGGTTCTTTGCGTTTAACTTGAAGTAATATTTACAGACATAGGTAACACTTATTTTTTACTATAAAAATAATATTAAAGACAAAAAAATTTAAAGTTTCCCTAATTTGTCTCCTTGTGGAGTTGATTGTACAGTCTTGTAAGTTTTTTGTTTTTTTTTGCCTTTTCTATCACTTCTTTTGAAGGTTCCCACTTGAAGCATGGTACTTTACTTTCTGGATATGCAAATTTAACTGTAAGGATACAAGATAGTGTCCATCAGTGTCGAGGCTGGACCTTGATTCAGTATTGTTTTTCCTAACAATACTAAATATTTCTTCTTCTGCATTTGAATGTGGAATAATAAGTGCAATCTTAGCAACTTGAAATAAAGTACTAAATCACTTACAGCTGGCACCTGGAACAGTTAGATTCTGAAAGTGGAACCAAAATATGTCAACTCTGTAGTGAAACTCACTTGGCTGGTCTCCATCAATGATTTTAGCTTCCTTAATAGCCTGACTACCAATTTCCACGTCTGAAATAGTCTGATAATCACTGAATTCATCAAATAACTGAAATTTATGCTCATCAGTAAGTTTTAGATTTGCTTGAAATCATTCTACAAAGTACTCCACCTGGGACCACTTAGCATTAATACGATCTGGAACATTAATCCACTGGGCATTAAGTATTACAGGATCATTTATAGGAAACTTCTTAATGATGTACAGCAGGCTTTGTTTAAAATATTCGTGTGCTCTGTTCAACACATTCATGTATTGATTCTTACTGATATCTCCACTTTCAAGGAAGGTTTTGAGTTTTGATTTACTTGTAAATCCAATAAATATTTCTTCAGGATGCTTATATGTGCTATCGTCTTCATAATCTAAATCTATAAATGAAGATTTCTGAAGCCTTCGGAACTTCTGGAATTATAATTCTTTGCACCAACTTTTTTTCCAAGACCAAGCATTGCCTCATTTAGAATATAAATAGAAGATTCCTGACGTTGTAGAAGTTGATTAAAATGAGTGAATAGTGACAATGCAGATGAATGAAACAACAAATGCACCTCTGTTAATGGCTCCTTATAAAGTTCATGCAGTCTGTTAAATTTTGCTTCAGGAAAATGTTGACTGAGAAAGTAGGACTTTAGGCTAGGATATTTCAGGAGGCAACGATTAACACACCACTCAAGGGAAAGTCACCTAACAGACAAATGTTTCATCAATTTAGAATATTCTTGATCACAGAATTCCATAAATTCTAAAAGAACACCTTTACGCTTGGAGCTTTTATCAAACCAGTAAAAATTGTCTATCATTAAATCTTCAACGTTGAATTTAGTTTTTTGAACATAACCATCATTTCCTTCTGATGCAGCAATATGTGTCAAATGGCAAGGACATCCAGACATGAAAATTGCATCATTTTCTTTCAAGCTTCTTGTCTTGAGTGAGTGTCGGCATCCCGTATTAGCTGATGTATTGTCAACACTGACAGAAGCACAGTTGATCCAAGGTATTTTATCTGCATTTAACTTCGTGTTTTAGTGCTCAAAATAGTGTCTCAGCGGTTCCTCCTGCAGCACCTGACGTTGAACACATGTCGTAAAAATAGGTTGAAACAGTTTTACTTCGATTTACATCAAATATTTTCATGGTGACTGCATTCATTTTCTTTATGTCAGCATCACTGGAACTATCAATTCCCATAGAGAATATATTGTTTGTGCAATAGCTTCTTAAATAGTCTTGGCACTCAACCTTTAAAGCTCCATTCAAAATACAGGTTGTCTTTGTTCTTGCAGAAGAGTACTTCTTAGCAATAGCAGAATCGGGAAAAAAAATTCTTAACAGTAGCCTTAAATAGTCTGCAGTTGCAAGCGGAAGATTGTGCTGCACAAGAAACTCAGTAACTTTAACTTCTGCCCTAGTCACACTATGTAGCTCATCGCTGCTGGTGCCTGCTCCAAAATTTATTTTTGATTGATTCTATAGTTCACCCACTCTGCTTTTATGTATATCTGTTTGGCAATGTGCCTGTATATCCCTCAGGTCTTGGTGGCTACACCTTAAAATCCTGGAACATGGTATGCATCTGAAGGAATGCGGATCATCATGAACTTTACATACAGGGTATGATTTTCCCCATTCTTCGTTATATCTTGTATTATACTTATAAGATCCATCGTGTTTTCTCGTTTTTTCCTTTTCTTTAGGCATTGTGACTATAATGAACTCCACCTATCTTCGATTGGTCGAGCCTAATCACAGCGCAACATCGTGCTGCAAGCGCTATGAGCAATTAGTTCTTTTGTTTTCTTTATATAGAAATTCAGTTCTTAAATTTTTTAATGTTCCCTTGTGCCCAACTGTGCGTGGGAGGTGGGGGTGCCGTAAGGAACCCCTAACGAAAATTCACCCCCAAGCACAGCAAGAGCGGGTTTTTGAACTTGCACGGGGTGGATGTTATATTTGCAAGGAGTAGAGGCTGATAAACGATACAACAAACATTTTAATTAATTAAAGATACCAATTACATATACTTATCATTAATGTTAAAATTGGGGCCCCACATCAAAATACGACATAAATTCATACAAGGTAAATATTAATGATTCTCAACATCTAAAAGAACTCTAAATAAATCAAAGTAAATTGTTTCCAACTTCTGCTTAACTATAAGCACGCACTAGCACATGGGCTGCCTTGAAACGATCATATACTATGTACCATCAGTGGTATGCCTTCTACAATTGGGCCTTACCACAACATGTTGCAAGCTTTTAAACAAGAAATGAATAGACATAGGGGCTCACCAAGGAACGCGTCGCACTCTCCTTTGATATGTTGCCAATCCCGTGTTTTTTATACACCAACGCGATTGGACCACAAGGGGGGGAGAGCAGTAACCCCCTAATTACCGACGCTCAAACTACACAATAACTGAAAAGGACGCTACGATTTCCTCCTCTATTCACTCCCGAATATTAGCTTGATATGCAACGATACCCTCCTTTTAACCATATGCTACTATTCAGCATGAAGTAGTACGATTTAGTATGCTCTTCTCTAAGTAGTTTTCGGCCAACCACATGTGTCAAGCTTTGCTTCACAACGTATGCAAGAACAGTACGTAAACCGCACTGAAAAGTTTAATAAAAGAGCTTAATATTGAAAATTAAATAATTCATAAACATAAGAACGGACTTGAACATTGATTATTAAGCAGTTCTTAAGCATTGAAGACATTAAAACTTAAGTCAATAATTGCCGACTAACGTTAGTTTAATTTTGTGTCCATATCACACAAACTAACAACTGCCTTGCTCATTGCGTCATAGAGAGATGCCACAAAGGCCACAATTGAATTTTATGGGCGCTACTTTAATCCGACGTGTTCCATCTCAAAAGTTAATAGTTGTTATTTAAAACAATCTGTCATCTATCGGGGAATAATATAAAAGAAAATTGGAACAATCTCACCAACTTCCAAGTAACAATATTCTTATCTTGGTCGATAATTATCGCTTCGGATTTCTCTAAACATGCGACGTTCCATCTCGCAATACTGATGACTGCTGCTCATCATATTTTGCCGACACCTCCGGGATTCCAGGACAGGTCCCCTTGCTTTCGATTTATAAGTATCGTGAAGTCCTGCTACTCCTGTTCAAAATTATAACTGTATTATCAACATGGGCTCAAAACTCCGTCTCCAACATCGCTGCTAACACGGGCGGGAGGGGCTAGAACGATCTTTTTTTTTTCTCTTCCCCAGCGACGCTTGCCTGCAAAGCGTCAACAACGATCACTCTCTCTCTCTCTCTCAACAATCCCTCATTCCCTCCGGGTTTGTTGAGGCCCATATACTGAGAAAAGCTGCCCCAACAATGTTTGTCTAAGATTACACAAACAATTGCGGCAGCTTCCCTCAGATAACTTAAACAAAAAAACAATGCTACTCCGAATAATCGGAAAAAATATAACGTAGTACTTAAAAGAAAAAAAAAATTTCCAATACCACAAACTGATTTGTTTTTAATTAAAAAAAAAACAAAATTCCACACACTCGATCCATATTCGTACCCAAACACATCATAAAACACTCACCCAATTACCACAAAACGATCGCTACAACACTCATTTATTCAAACAAATACACTAAAAACACAGAAATTTGCATAAACGACACCAACCAACTATAAAACGAAAACAAAATACAAAACGAACTCAAAACACACACTGACACCAGTCACACCCTAAGTGCATTTTTAATAAAACACAATAATGAACTAGTTAAAGTATTTCTTTCAAACCAAAAATTCACCTTTTTAACTGCTGAACTGCTATTAGATCAGGTTCGCCACAAAAAAAAAAAAATGGCTGACGAGTGGCTGGTTCATCATGGGGGAAAGAAGGGAAAATTTTAGGGCTTCTTTTACGAGAGTACTATTCGCCGGGAGCAGGGCCGTACCTAGAATTTTATTTTTTTTTGGGGGGGGGGCTGAGGGGGCTGACCCTA
>JAHWFO010091316.1:227507-281842 GCA_023313115.1 Rhysida immarginata
CCCCCCCCCCCCCCCCCCCCCTGGGTACGGCCCTGGCCGGGAGATTTTTACGATCCGCCGAATGACCGGGTGAGATTGTCAAAATCCGGGTGACACCATGACCACCGAAAGACAGGGCCTGAGAGTGGAAACGTCATACATTGTTACATCATCCTTAGAAGGGCTAATTTAAGACTTATTATTGGTAGAAATACGAATAATAATACCCCTCTGATGATGATTAACAATGTATGACGTATCCGCGCTCAGGCCTCGTCTCTCGGTGGTCACGGTGACACCCTATCTCCACCATAATCCAGGTGAGTTGGCAGGTCTATCTCCACAAGTCGGGAACTTGGTTGCCGATTTGCGGAGGGTCGATTGTTATACGAATTGTTTAATTGTTTGACCAAACAATTAGTTTTACAAATTGTTGACGCCAGCTTGAAGAGATATAATAACAAAACATTATAAAAGCGTGGTTTGCTGTAAAATGGCTGGTTAAAAACACTACGCAATTGCAAAAGAGTGCGACCAAAATATACATTTTGTGCTTTTTCACCTGGACTATAAATTACTATAGTACGAGGGCGATTCAATAAATAAGTTACGAATCGTAATTGAAAAGAAATGAATGGAGATAATGACATACAAACAACATTTATTTTTCAACATAATCTCCATACAAATTTAAGCACTTGTCCCACCGTTTCACAAGTCCCTGGAAACGTGTGGCGTAAAATTCTTTTTGTTGCTGTTGGAACCACGCGCGCACTGTTTTTTCAATCGCTTCATCATCAGGAAAGCGTTCGCCCGAAAGATGATGTTTCAAGGGCCAAACAAGTGGAAATCGCTCGGGGCGAGGTCCGGGCTGTAAGGTGGACGTTGGAGGACCTCTCACTTGAATGACCTCAGTGTCGCTGTGGTCTGATTGGCACTATGAGGACGGGCATTGTCATGCAGCAGCAACACCCCTTTATTGAGGAGGCCTGGTTGCTTCTGGCGAATGGTGGCACGAAGTTTCGTCAGAATCGTGCAGTACGAGGCAGACATAACTGTGTGGCCACGTTGTGAGCAATATGCTTTGGCAATTCCAGAACACCGTCAACATGACTTTCCCGGCCGATGTTGTCACCTTAAACTTCTTGTGCGCTGGAGACGAGGGATGTTTCCACTGCATGGAGGCACGCTTCGTCTCAGGCTCATAATGGTGCATCCAAAACTCATCCCCAGTGACAATCCGAGAAAGCATGTCGTCCCCTTCAACCTGGTAGCGGTGGAGATGCTGCAATGACAAACCCATTCTCTGGCTTTTGTGTTGTTGTGTAAGCTGGCGTGGCACCCAGCGGGAGCACAGTTTATTGAAGCCTAACTGCTCATGCATCATGTTGTAAGCCTGGCCACGTGAACAACCAATAGCGGTTGCTACAGCGTCGACGGTTACCCTCCTATCTGCTCGGATGATGTCTTCGACGCGCTACAACGTTTCTGGCGTGGCGATCTCCACCGGCCGACCGACTCGATGTTCGTTTTCGATACTTGTCCACTCTTCCGAGAACTTCTGCACCCAATTATGGATTGCCTGACGTGACAGGCAATGTTTACCATACACAGGCAGCATTTTCTTGTGGATATCCTTTGCTTCCATATGTTTTGCCCACAAAAAACGCACAACAGCATGCTGTTCTATCGTGGTACATGTACTCAGGGGCGCCGCCATCTTGTACAGTCATGCGCAGAACGATCGTTGTGCGTCACAATAAAACTATCTAGCGGTGACAGTTTCCCGCACTTAATTAAAAAATGAAGGTCGCAACTTCGATTTGTAACTTACTTATTGAATTACCCTCGTAGAACTAGATATATCTATTCTCTATCAGATTCATTACTTTTTATGAAAAAAGCCAGGATGCCGATCGCGTACTTCCCTTGTCAGAGTTGAAGCGACTGTCCCAACTGATCAGGAGTTTTTCTAATCTTTCTGAATCCAAGCTGCACCTCATTTCAGTTACAATATTTCCCACCTTTGAAGAAAGGCGTTCACAAGAACTGAGGTTGTAGGGTAGTCAAAAACTTTAGAGATAATTTAGACATTATAATTGAAATGGTCTAAACTTTGCCAACATTTTGTAGGATCGTTCTTGTAATGTATTGTTGGACTGTTTAGGTAACTTTTAAAGCCTATACCAAGGTTATTTGAATTTGTTGAACATTTTCCAGGTTTAATTTTTCTGAAATTCCAAATGCTGTCCTCTTCACTATTCTCACATACATACATATCTACTAAATTCAATGAAGAATCCACTGTTTCCTTCAGTTCTGCATTAATGTACGACTTTGCACAGCAACTTGCATTTGAAAAATCGTGATTTTTAAATCTTGGATCTAAAAACGTGCTCACACTAAACAAATCGTTTGATTCAACGCCTTTAAAAGTTAAATTTAATCTTTCTACTCACATATGTTGCCAACAGGAGTTTGTAGTTTTAAATTAGATACTGCTGTTTCCATTAACCCAAGCAGAGGAATGACTTTATTTGCAGTTATGTGCAATTCAGCTTATATCATACTTCATTTGTCACATGCAAGAAGGGTTTTAAGATTAGAACTTCTAATTTAGAAGTGAATCTTCCACAATTTTAAGTTGTCTTTTGTTCACCATCTCTACTTCAGAAGGGATTTTTTATAACGACAAAGTAATAGCATCTCTAAGCAACCAGAAACGTTCTAAACCAATTGCTACAACAAGCAAAATCAACAAGAAGTTTCAAGAATGATACAGTGTTATTTAATCATATTTTTTGTCAATTTTTTTTTTTATTTAATCATTTTTTTGTCAATTTTTTTTTATTTAATCATTTTTTTGTCAATTATTTGTATACTTGACTGTTATACTTTAACTATAATTAAGTAAGTAGAATTTCTAACTCTTGAGTTCTTATTTATTGGAACTTTTTAATTAATTGAATAAAAAAATAAGTACTTAAATTTATACAAATTCAACAACTTCGGTCACATGACACCAACTTCCTGTCACTCTCTTCCGGTGTACCGGTTTTTCAATTTGGAATTATGGTAACCTTATAATCGAGTGAGTCCTAATAAAATGAGTCCTACGACCTGGAAATTGCTAAGAGTGTAGTAGTCCAAAAAACGGGTTGATGTAGTTGCATTGGCGCTTAGGAGGGGGGGAGGGGCACTGCTCTTAAAGATGGATACAGCAAACTATAAGAGGTAAATTTGGCTATCTGCTGTATCGTCGAAGTTCACCATAACAGGGCGAGTTTACATCTAATGCAAGACTACGTGGCCAAGAAATTATTTAGGCTAGCTGTGCCATATATGAATTACATTTCATCTCCAACTATAGTTGGAGAGGGCTATTCATTGAGAGCATTTTAAAAGAATTCTTTTCGGTGTTTCATTATGAAGTTTTACTGTATTAATTCTCAGCTTTTTCTTGTGTTCATTTTACTGTATATTCACATTCAGATATTGAACATTTCATCAAAAAAGAGCCTGTGGAACGCCGGGATTATCAGCTAGTATAAAAAATATAAACAGGGTATATCTCTTCCAATTAAATTACTTTCACGTTGAATATCAGCAGGAATTTTGAATATCAGGATCAGATATATATCAAGGCATTTCCACAACTTAAGAGTTTCGCTAACAGGATCTCTTTTAGGCAGGTACACTACCACATCACCACAGTGGCGTAGCTAGATTTTTAGCGTTCCCAATTCGTTGCGCCCGTGTACTTTGCACACCTTGGCCGCCCGTAGCTACGACCCTGCATGACCAATGCTTACCAGTAGCTGTAAAATTTCACGAATGCATTTGCATTCATAAAACAACAAATCAAAAGCTGGATGTGTAAAATTGAGCTCATACGAAGAAGGCTTTCCCATATGCCGCGTTGATAAATGTAGAAAAACCTGAAAAAAAAAAAAAGCGAACTCTTTGAATGCATCTGGGGAATTTCTTTATTTCACTCTTTATTCAGCATAACTAACACAATGTTGTTTTTCGTTTTTGTTTTCAATTCAAAAGAGCAAACACAGCAGTTAAAAAATGACATTTTATCGTCAAAGATGTCACTACTGCTGCGGGAGTGATTACTCGCCCACCGTCGGCAAAGCCTACAAGATAAAGAGAAAACCGAAACTAAAACAAAGTCTCGGATCGATCCAGTTAATTTAGATAACGTCGGTTAATATCAGCAAACACAGACAAGAGGTCTTCGTCAAGTAAGGTAATAATTTTTAGGTATTTGTATCTTTAATCATGTTGCCTTAAATCCGTTAGAGAGCTTTTCTTCTCCCAATTGCTTTTATTTCTTTGGAACGAGCTATTGCGCTGTTTTCGGCCGCCGGGGAAAAAACCTCAACTAAACTTTCGGATTTTCAATTTTTAAGAGCAACTATCGTAATTAATCGAAATACTCCTCGTAGATTTCCGTATTAAAGACGCTTTTTACATAGTTACACAGGGTATTTTATTTATCTTTAATATTCTCGAGCGGCAAAAATGTCCTGGATTGTGACTATAATAATTATTCAACCAGCAGCTTAATTCTTATAATTTGTAAATGAACTCCGTGTACAGCACCATTATGTGAACAGCGCGTTGGGACCAAGCTAACGCAGTTTCTACGAATTCAGAATTTATTTTTGTAAAACGTTTAAAAGATAACATAGATCTTCTATAGCGAGATCCATTTCCTTCCATTGCCATATTATGCATTGTCATATCTTTGTTATGAAATTTCCGTTGGAAGTCAAACCAGTTAATTTTTAAGCGATAACATAATTGCGTTACAATGAGGTTCATGAAATTACAGTTTCAGTTTTCAAACCACTTTCTAAATTCAAGTAATAAAGAAATAACGACCCGTACCGCCCCTCCCCTTTAAAGCAAAATAAAAAATATCAAGAATATATTTTTATGCCCTATCATATTTTGACATAAAATAATTGCTTTTTATGATTTTGAAGATTTTAGGACGCAAAAGTAAAATGTATGTTTTTGTGAGGTGAGGATATAAGGTGATATTTTTTTATTATTATTATTTTTTTTAACTTTTGATATTACTAATTTACTTAAGTGTAAAATAGTTTGTTTGTTTTTTTTTATTTTATTTTATTTTTTTTACCTTAAGGGTTCATGCATATGATGCATAAGTCACACATTTTTTCCTGCATCTTATTAATTTGCCCCAAAGTCTTGTCGTCTCTGCGAAAAGCCACCAAACAATTAGCACCATATGCCTCGATTTGAGCTCTCGCTTTTAACATTACACATTTGAAACATTATACATGTAAATTTGTGCAGTTTCCTAAAATGAAAGGTAACATCCCCAAAAATAAAAGTCAAAATTAATTGAAATGTTCTTCAGAATTTGTGCCAAATATATAGGAATATACAGGAGACTCGCTGAAAGTGAATGTTTTTTATTCCTTAAGCTCTGTGAAAGTTTATGGACCATTCTTCAATATGATGAAATAGGGCATTGCCTAGTGCCCCGCTAGATGGGGTGGTATAGATTTTCCCTCACCTACTTTACCCGCCCTAGGCCGTTGGGTTTACCTTTCTCTTCTCGCTTGGTTTAGTCGTAATGGAATATAACACCAAAAAATGTTTGGGCCCTACAAAAGTTGCTTTATTTCTCGTATTATTGGGATTGGCCGGGACAGTCTCGGTTTTTGACTCTTTGTCCCAGCTTGAAAAAATATCCCAGATTTGTCCCAATTTTGAATAAACTGTTCCGGGTTGACCAGTTTTTCTTCTTCATCTTATTTTATTATTTTATTAGCAGTTTATGTGCTCTTTATTACTCGTCCTCTTTTCTGATTGGCCGTTCTCCTTTCTATCTCTTGTCCAATACCATGTCGGCTTCTTTATTCTGTAACGATCTTTTTGTTCCGGCCCCCATTTCTTAGGCATAAAACAGCTTCTTAGACATTTAGAAAGGGAGGAAGAAATATCTGATGATGAGGTTGAAAATTTTAATAATACTGCACTTTCCTTTTACAAAACCGCTTTGGAATATTTGGATTTATGGGCTGAAAGTAGTTTTAAAGATTTGGAAGTACACAGCTGGATAGGATTAAAAGCAATGCCTGAATGGGGAGATGTAGAACACACTACAGCAAGCATTCAGTTTGATGAAAACGCGTTATTTGACGACTATATTACGTGAAGCAATATGTAACCACGGATACAACTTCTGAATGGATTGGTAATAAAAGGTTGCCAGCAGACAAGTGGGTTGAGATCTTTTTACATTTTGAAAAGAACCACCACGTTCCTTATTCTAACTTCTTAAAAGTGGTGGAATTTTTTTTTGTTTACCTGGAACTAATGCATCCACTGAAAGAGTATTTTCTTACATGAACAATATCTGGAAAAGTGAAAAATCTCAGCTACATGTGAAAACATTGAAGGCTCTACTAATCACTAAGATTAATTATGGTCAAAGTTGTGTTGAATTTTACAAATATCTTTTATCGAGAAAAGATCTCTTGAAGGAAATTCATAGTTCTAAAAAGTACTAAATTATGTATGGATTTTGTTTTAATAAAAGTTCCATGAAAAAGTTTTTCATTTCTGTATTTTATTTGCTTTCTTATCTCCCGTTGAATTTTGATAATCAAAACACGTCACTTCATTTGACGTAACTTCCGGTACACGACCATATCCATTCACTTCCGGTTCTGGTCACCACAGAGTGTCCCAGTTTTGCCTTTTGAAAATCTGGTCACCTTAGTATTATGTAGTAAATGAAGTGATTTTTATATTCTTTCTATACACTGTCCCAGCTTTAAGATTCAAATTAAACATTCAAGATAAATATGTAATACAGAAAAAATAAACTTGGAAGTCATACTGTTAGGCTAGTATATGATCATACTTTGGTTAAAATAGAACTAGAAGCATCCAAAAATCTTGTTTAATGATGACTTAAAATTGCACAAAGTGAGTTATTAAAATCAAGAGTTATTAAAAGTCCACACATTTTCGGATGTTTTGTAGAATACCCTTTGTAAAGGCTGACATTTAGTCTGGCAGGAAAAAAATCTTCATTGCTATTCACAAAAATGATTTAATTCAAAAAGAGATAGCAGAAGATATGAAATGTTCACATTCAACCATTGCTAGAGTCCTGAAAAGGTACTGTAAAATAACCATCACCATATAGACAAAAGCCATCTATAAGGACTTGACGTGAGAGACAATTGAGGAGCATCGTTAAAAGAAACTGTTCCAGAAATCTAAAATGCATTCATGTGCTGTGGACAGCATACAGAGTCAGTGTATCTTATTCATAAACTTTGAGATTCCTACACAAACTGAAGTTCCAGTCAAGAGATTTGAAGACAAATCTTTACATGTTAAGTAAGCAGTGTCAAGCATGGGTGAAATGGTGCAAAGCTGATTGGAATAGCACGATATCCAGTGAGTATTTCATGTTAGCCATGGAGATAAGAGCCTCATGGTGTGGAGATAAAAACCTAAATGCTTTGTGCTAATGCTTTAAGTTTGCACTATTAGTTTTGATAAAAAGCAGTGTTTCTGGAGAAGGTGTTGGGGAGATGTGGCTACTGAGGGAAAAGGTCAATTTTGACATACACTACGTAAAGCATTCTTGAAGCCAGAGGATTTTTCTGCAGAGGACTTGTTTGATGATCAATTTATATTCCAACAAAATGGTGCATCCAGTCACACATACTTCCTTGGCCACCCAAATCCTCAGATATAAACCGCATAGAGAATCTATGACATGTTATTAAGAAATGACTCCATTGGAAGCTTCAAGAAATAAACATTTAATCCATTAAAAAAAAAAAAAAAAAAAAAGCGAAGTCTTGCATCATGAAACAAAGGTGTGCTGCACTTTGAGCAATATGCCTAAGTGATTACTGCGATCAAAGCAAATAGAGAGGTTAAGAAATATTAGGAATAAGTGCAGTTCTGTTTGTATGTTTAACATTGTTTTTTAACATTTACCTGAGTTACACAATTATTTTAGGTCAGTATTTGATCATATTCTAATTACCGTATTTTCATGGTTTGAAACTGGGCTGTGATTTGAGGCCTTAAGTAATAGAGACCGGGTCATGTGATTCCAACCATAAAAAAAAAAAAAAGTGAAACTGTTAGGCATTTATGGAGGAGATACAGAGGAATGAGGTTATAATTGTAGATGAGAAAAATGAATCAAAATAGGATACCTAATAATAATTTTAAAAGAAATTTAGTGTATGAAAAAGCTGTATAGATTACATTTGCAAAATAAAGGATAGGAAAGGTATAGAGGCCTGGTCTCAAGTATAAGCCTAGTCTCAGTTACTGGCCCAATGAGAAAATGCAATACATCTATCCTTGTCTATCACGGCGGTTTCGTTTCAAAAACATATCGTGATAAGCAAAACCATGATAAATGAATAATAGAACCTGTGGAAAAAATAGGGTATTTTTCATACACCCCAAGTTACCTTCCAACTTGCCCAAATACAGTCGAAACCCGTTAATACGAAATCGTCGGGACCATAAATTTTTTTCGTATTATCCGGAATTCGTATTATCCATCAACTCTTATAACTTTTGAAATAAGCATAGAAAAATTATTGTTATAAAATACGTACATTTTTATTCCGTTCCTTCAGTAAAAAAACACTGTTATTTTGGTCTGTCTACACAACATTACAAAATTTCTGCTTAAACTTTATTTACTTTTGAGTATAACGTAAATAAATCTGGAGGAACATTTTCCCCATACAAAATAAATGATTTGAGATCGTCCATCACAGTAATCATACGATGTGTTGACAGAGCAGAGTGCTGAAGTTGTCCGGGATCATCATCACTTTCATCACTTTCGACTCCGCCATCTTGATTTCTATCTAGACACTGTTGAACATAATAATACAGTATAAAATGCACATGCACAATATAGAAAAAAGTAAACTTATTTGTTGAAACCATTTCAGCAATGCCTCTTCCATTTCCTCATGTGTTACTGTTCGCATCCGTTTCCTTTTAAGTGCCTCACTTGTCTCTGCTTGCTGTCTTATTTTTTTCAGCGTTTTTTTATAAGCGTTGACAAAGTTGACAGAGGAATTTCAAATTCTTTAGCAATCTGCCCTTTTTTTTGCATTTGGTTTTTCAATGGCATCTAGAATTTTTAATTTCACTTCTAGTGAAAGATCCTTCCGTTTCTTTTTCCTTATGTCGGGCATGGTGTAGCAGCTGTATAGTAGTACGTAGTGTAGTCTGCAGCTGTGTAGTCTGTATCGAAGAAGACCGATTGATTCCTGTTTAAAATTGCCACATGATTCAATTTCTTTTGAAAAAGTGCGCTCTCATACAGAACCATTCAGATTCGCGTTAGTAAACACCACGCCCGAAAGAACATGTGATTCTTTAGAAGTCAGTGGTAACAAATAACAGAAAACATTTAATTTTTATTTTAGAAAATTGCATACTTCGAAAACTTGTTAGAATTTTTATTCTGATCACTATTTTCTCACTAAATTTCTGAAATTTTCCTTCATATTAACCGGACTTTAATTAAAAATCGTTCGTATTAAGAGGATGAATTTACATGTAAATATCATTCACGGCGACGGGCCAGCAAAATTTTTCGTATTAACCAGGTTTTCGTATTAACCGAGTTCGTATTAACGAGTTTCGACTGTATAATTACTAAATAAATTTAAATGCATGTAATGATAATGCTAATGATATAATGACAAAAACTGTGGACAAATGGAAATGGTATTAACAAATTTAATTTACCCTTCTTTTTGAGGTCTTTGGATTGCTGCAAAACAGCATTGCAACTACGAGGAGATGTCAGAAAGTAATGCCATTTATTTTTTTCATAGAAAATTACAAAACATACAGGTAAACAATTAAGTGCAGCTGAAATTACACGTCTTTATCTACTTTTCCACATAGGCATTTATCCCAACACTGCACCAGTTTCAAAATACCCTGCTCATAGAACTATGCCGGCTGTGAATACAGCCAGTGGTTTACGGCAGATTTAAGTTTCTCGTCAGTCTCAAACTTCTGTCCATCCAGCAATCTTTTCATGGGACCAAAGAGGTGGCAGTCAGAGGGTGGTAAGTTTGGACTATAGGCTGGGTCGTTCAGAACCTCCCAACCAAAACGAACCAGTTTTACTTTGGACGTCGTTGGCCACAAGCGGGCATATGTTGTCATGAAGTTGAACATTGTTTCCTCTTTCTGGTTGCTTATTCCAAATAGCATGATGCCGCAGAATAGTCAAAGTTTCAGAATAGTTACCATCATTGATGGTTGATCCACGAGGCAGGAACTCTACGAGTAGAGGATGTCTTACATATCCCAAAAACTGTAAGCATAATCTTCCGAGCTAAAGGAGAAACTTTGAATTTTTTGCAAACCAGAAAATGTGTATGTTCCACACTATGCTTGCAGTTTTAGGCTCAGGTGTGAAGTGCAAGAACCAGGACTCATCTCCTGTGGCAATGCCATTCAAAAACGCATTTTTCTTCTGGTTGTACTGCTGCAGATGTTACAGACTGCACGCCATTCTATTCCTGGTCTGTTCTGATGTCACCGGCCAGGTGGCCACGAGGGCTAGGGCGTAGGCTTTCTAGTCCTCGAGTCCCCCTGGTCGTGGGTTTGAATCACATTGTGGGCATGGATGTTTGTGTTTGTCCCGGGCTGCGTACAGATATAACTTGTGTAAAAGGCGCTAAATGACCTTAGTAGTCGACGCCAAAAATTCTAATAAACCCAATATCAGACTTTTTGGAACCAATGAGAACAGACTTTGTGGTATCCAAGCTTCTCATGTACCGTAATCCATGGAGATCCATAGGATATGTGGAATGTTTCACTCACTTCTTTCAAGAAAATGCAATGATTTTCTCTGATTGTGTTGTTATTGTCCTCGATGGTGGCTGGTGTTGCCACTGATGAAGGCCACCCAGAACGCTATTTATCGGCAAGGCTAACTCTTCCTTCTCGAAACATTATACAGCATTTGCACACATTGGAATACTCAAGACAGTCGCCACCGTAAACTTCTACCATTTCCCCATGAATTTCAACAGGTTTTTTTACCTTTTTCATAAAGAAACCTTATAACAGCTCGCTGTTCCTTCCGCTGTAGACGATGTGATAGCAGTAGCCATTTTTTAAACAACTGGTAGCACATAATGCACGTGTACAGGAAGAATTCTTGTTATGCAATATCTGTGCATGTACATGTCCCTCTTTTTGGCTATGTTAACTTTTACTCAGCAACTATATTTCCTCCTTTAAAAAATAGTGTTACTTTCTGTTATCCTCTTGTTGATAAACGATGAAGGAAGAGAGCTACACAGTCCAGTTACATTAATGTGACCACCCCCTACGTTCAACATCAGAGGTGGGGGGGGTTTAGGAAGGGTGTCAGAGGGAAGCAGAAAACATTGTAGTTGTTGGAGTCGTTGCAAAACGTAGCGATTTATCCGACCTCCAAAAGGTCGGCAGTATTTCCGAAATGACTAGTTTTGTGAACCGTTTGCGTGCTGCCGTGTTGAACGTCTACCGTGCATGGCAGAATGGCAATACCCAAAATCAGCAACGTGGCAAGTGTGGGACACCATGGGCCAGAAGTGAACGACGACTACGCAGATGTGTGCAAGCGAACACACGTGCAGCCGTGGACCAACTGACCTCCCAGATGAACCCGGGGGTTACCAAACGTGTATCCTCAACGACGGTTCAGCAAACGTTGCTACGTATGGGGCTCCGCAGCAGATGGCTGGTTCGTGCACCAATGCTGACAGCTGTTCACCGGCGACAAAGACTGATATATGCACGCCAGTACCCCAACTGGACTGCAACAGAGTGGGGAAAGGTGGCTTTTTCCGATGAATCAAGGTTTATGCTCCATCGGACAGATGGGTCATGGCGTGTACGGCGTTCAGCATTAGAAAACAAGGGTCCAGGCCGCAGGAAGCAGCGCTCTGGTCTGGGGAATGTTTTCATGGCATTCCCTGGGTGTACTCATCATTGTGGATGGCACCATAGATCAATGGAAGTACGCATCTGTCCTTTCGGACGACGCCCACCCATACATGCAGATTGTGTTTCCTCAGCACTATGGCATCTTCCAGCAGGACAATGCGACATGCCGTACAGTGTGCAGTGTCCGTGCGTGGTTCAAGGAGCATGGGGATGCGTTTACGGTACTCTCCTGGCGCCCAAACTCCCGGATTTAAACCCCATAGAGCATCTGTGAAACCAACTCGATTGGGTTGTTTGTGCCAAGGATCATCCACTGCGCAACCTATGACAGCTCGCCACAGAACTGCATTCACCGTCAATACCTTCCAGAACCTTATTGACTCTCTTCCTGCCCGTCTGACATCTGTCTGCACCGTGAAAGGTGGTTATTCTGGCTACTGACAGGTGGTCACATTAATGTGACTGGACTGTGATGAGAACAAAAACCACAGTTCCACAAAACATATTTTTGTGTAAGGTTTCTGTACTTATTTAGTTGTTACTACACATAGTTTTTAATTTTAATATTTAATAAATATAATATTTTTAATTTAATATTTCAGTAAAATTTAATACATAGTACACGTATGAAATTATCAATAAATAATAAAAATGACATTGAAAAGCACGTATTTTAACACTTTCGGGCTTGCTTAACCAGCTCCTGCTCATTGGGCCTGAATTGTCATCATGTGTCACTGTGTAGCCATCTCTTGCAGATCACAATTGAGAGTACCATAATAACACGGATTAGTGGTAACCGATGCCGTGATAAATGATGATGGATATGTACGAGTTTCAAGTTTGGTTTTGTTTTTTCTCCTGGATTAATTATCTCAGTTATTGTGAATGTTTAATTTAAAGTTTAAAGGTGGTACATCGTTTTGTAAGAATAATACAAACAAACCATTCATTTTAGTATATAAAGCATTTTTTATAAGGACCAACCATTTTTTGGTGTTTATTCTAATATTGTGTATTGAAGTTGGGATACCTTGGCACCATAATCTGAAAATTCAACATTATATTTTCCCGTATAGACATGTAAATGAAAAATTGCACATCCTTCCACTTCTGTCAGAGAAATGCAACAAAGGAGGGAGTGAAAATTAAAAATGTTAGAATAAAAAAATTTATTCTTTTGATCAGAATTGAATGTTAGCATTGTTAACTTGTTACTGAGTTTAATAAAATTTTAAAACTAAGTGTTAGTGTTTTATTTTAGCTGTATACAGTACAAATCTTAGTAATCTGGTATGTACAGGGTGTAACAGAAAGGTTCATCACACTTCAAAAATTTATATTTTTTAATAAAGGAAGATACAGAGATGAGCGATATATTGAAATGCTTGTAATGTAATTTTTAGTTTTGTTTAGAAGTGTTCGATGTGACCACAGCACACATCTAGATGATAACCATATTTTTCCCATACTTGCCAAAGCATATGTGGAGTCACTTCATGAATGACTGCTGTTATGCAAGTTTTTATCTCCTCCAGATTTGCCGGAAAGGGGGCACAAAAACGCTGTCTTTTACGTATCCTCATAAGAAGTCACAAACAGTGAGGTCTGGATATCGAGGTGGCACAAAAAGGCTTTTGTGTTGTACGCTCGCCATCTTGACAGTAAATAACGGGACCGCCCTACGTCTTCCAAATCCACCCTAGAGACCTCTACCAGCATTGAACAAAATATTGACGTTCCCCTCTTTCAAATGATGTGCGGTTCATTGATCTGCGACCAACGGTTGCTGAGCTATTAGGAAATGTGATGAACTTTTATGTTACACCCTGTATGGAGATTGATGGATTACTAAGGGGGAAAAATTGAGTTTAATAAGTTTATAGAAATGGAAATAAGATGTTCTATATTCAGATGATTCATTTAATGCAGTATTACGCTATTAAAAAAAATACATAAAAGTCATTTATTTTAATAGCTTTGAATTTTTTTTACAGTCCAATTAAATATTAGGAAGTACAAGTTTTATAAATGCTCAGTTATAACCCTTACTGTTCTATTTCCCCCCTCTTACCAGCTTAATAAAACTTCAAAAATAGTCTCTTCAAATTCTCGCAGTAAAATTTCCTGTTGACAGTCTGGCTAGGTTGAATAATTTGGAAATTCGCAGAAGCACAAGAACAAGTTGCAACACAAACGGTAATAACTCACAAAGAAATGCACCTACGATTATGAAACTTGTAGAGTAGTAGCTGAAAGATGTAACAAGAGGCATCTAGCAGCAGAGCCTTATCGAGTTTTTGAATAGTACCTCCTATAAAGACGACCCTGAAATTTAAGCATGGAAAATTTTACTACTAAACAGAACACATGTGAAATTTTATTATCTAAACCAAGGATCACTAATTTGGACTAATTATTAGACCCAGATCTAACCGCTCCAGATGTTTTGCTATGGGGGTATCTTAAGGAAAAAGTGTAGGTCAATAAGCTTCAGACAATTGCAGATCTTGAAAATAGCGTAAGAGTACAAATTAGATCACTGAAGCCACAAAAGTTATGGGTTGTTATGGAATACACTTTGGAAAGAGCACGTTTATGCGAATTGGAAAATGGATGCCATTTAAAAGATGTTATCTTTCGTGCCTATAGGAAATAAATCTCGCATCCTTTTACTATAACCTACTAAAATATAATTTTTAAACAAAAAAATACAGAGATATTAAATATTGAAACCCTTTTGTGACTTTTGGGCTACCCAAACGTAAACAAACTTCAAAAACCAAGTTTTTATCTGAAATAAATGAATGACTATAATTTTTAACAATCTGGTCTGAGGGTTCATTCCTAACACTGCTCCGTTGGGGGTTATCTGTTATCTGATAATACAAATCCCGGGTAATATGAACAAAATTTCTGGTACCCAGAGATTCGTGATGACGGGGTTTGACTGTTTAGAATTGGTATACAGAACATAATTGGATGACGAGAATGAGTTACAATGCAGAACATCAGTCATTGGTAATATTAGTCACTTATGGGATTAAGGATATGGTCACATCAAACAATCTCATATTGTGTGTTAAGAATCTTATTGATGCACTCCTTTGCAGCATACTCAAGACCTTGGGAAGAAAAGTGAATTTAACTCAAAAACAATTCAATAAAGAATCCATCTGTAATGAAATCTGGATGTGAATAAACAGATGGCTGAACCTTGAGAAATACACATCCCTTAAGACAGCAGATTTGCCTACCTCATTCCCTTGGTGCTCAGCAAATGCATGTCACTATTGTTCTTGAAGAACACCAGAATTAGACTGCTTTAAAGTTGGAATAGAATTTAGTTTTAATGAATTTCTGTTTTTAGCTTGACAATGACTTTAAAACAGCTCAAGCGTAGACCAAGCACAACGCTTCCAAATAAGCCGAGCACATGAAGCTGTTTGCAGTTTGATGCCGGCTCTCTCACTGGCAAAAACTAATCCACTGTGTTTCACTTGATTCTGATTGTGGAATTTTATGACACGTGATGTTTCTATTGGATTGTATATTAACACATCCAGATACAGAACAATAAATATGAAGGCATTCTGACCAAAAACAGGTTAGCAAAATCTTGTGATATGTAGAAATGAGACTAAAATCTTAGCGACGAAATTCCTTCAGGTTCTCACTATAGGAAATAATGTCATGTTCTACTGTTTTCTTCAGTAGGAATGGGAGGTCTATAAGGCAAAATTTTTCAGATAAAGCGAGACGTTTCGATTCATATATACTTTATTATCCTGGATTAATGTTATGATGCCAAAAAAAAAAAAAAAAAAAAAAAAAAAAAAAGTCAAATTTTTCCATGGAATTTACCTTTAAACAGTTAGTGACCGGTGGCTTGTGCATTCATATGTGGCACTTCAGCACATTCCATATCTGTTCAAATGGCTTTAAATATGGATTCTGGGAGGATCATGACAGCGGTTTAAAATTGTCAGCATGAGTGAATCATCCTGTGTTGAACAAGCAGTATGGGATAGCAGAAACATTGTCTTCTACCTGGAAGAAACAGTCTGATGTATTACCAAAAAAATTCACCCATTCTTCCAGGAAGGCTATTTTAAACATCTCTTTGTACAGTCAACCAAAGGAAATAATCCACACGAGTTTAATACTTAATGTTACATTTCATGTTAATGTATTGTTTTAATAGCTTTTTTAATTATAATTATTTAAATTTAATAATCTTAACTCTAAATGTAATATTAAATTATTAAAAATAAATTAATATTGAAACGGTAAAACTTAGAGTAAAATTCAAGTGTGGATTATTTCCCTTTGATGACTGTACCTTGCGGTATCAAGTTCCATGTTAACACCAGTTGTGGGCCCTATACCTGCTGCACAAAAAGTGCCCACGCAATGTCCCTACCACCAGAGTCCCTCTGGGCACTCTTGATCACATTTTTCTTTTGGTCACTACCTCCAGACCCATACAGAAAACTGCCAGATTGCTCTCATCACCAGATAACCTTTACCCAATCATCACTAGTCCACTGACAATACTCCTTACACCTTGGCAAACAACAAAAGGCATCCTCTTTCTGGCCTTTTTGAAAAACCACAACTCATGAAGGGCAAGTTGCCCTTTCAAACATATGGACTATAAGCTGCTATCAATGAGCAGGCATGTGGGTCATGAAATATCCTTTTTCGATTCTTTAGGCACCAGCCATAAAAGACACATTGGTGTGTTTTTGATGTTTTACTAGGTTGACAAAGATACTATATTGCCCAGAGCGTTTTGCTGTCATTACTGCACCTTTCTGTTCATACTTTTGCGCAACATCATGAAAGGATCGAGGCTACCTAATCAAAGCGCTGACTTTGCGAATTGACTTTCTATTAATGCAGCACCGTATTATCACTTCTCTCTGAAAGCCTTGATAATTCATGGTCTTTTGGCATTGACTTTGTCAGCCAGCATGCCAAAAGGAGTGCATTATAGGATTTGAAACCATGATAAAATAGGGATGTACAGATACTTTTGGTGGACCAGTGTAATGCAATCCCTACTTTTTTGAGAAATGGACTTTCTAAAACCTACAAATGATTAACAAACTTAAAGTATCCCTAAGTAAGATTAGTCATATTTTACTATATTGATTATTAGAAATAAAGAGTGCATTAATATATGCCCTCTAGCTACTTGTAACATTTCTCGTCGATACAAGATGAATAAAATTTCTAAAATATTAACTTCATACATAATTCGACCTCCCAGTTGAAATATCGGCCTCGGTGGCTCAGGGGTTGCGTGATCGCCTCTGATGCCCGAGGACAACGAGGATTTTTTCAGGGGGAAAATCCTGAGATCACGCACTTCCTTCGGAAGGGAAGTAAAGCCGTTGGTCCCGTGTAGTCGTTTGCCGGCTGCACGTTAAAGAACCCTTGCGAGGCAAAATTTGCGGCCCCTATAACGCCGTCCTGAAATGGCCATAGCAGTTGAAAAGGACGTTAATACCAAACAAACCAAACCAAACCAACCCAGTTGAAATCCTTGGGAGTCACCATTTAATTGTGATGCAATACCTCATTACATGCTGGAACACTCACATTAATGGAATCATTTTTTTTATTGTACGAGTAATACAGGGTGTCCGTACAGTCTCTCCGCAGTGAAAAATAAAAGCAATAATTCTATTAACGGGAAAATTACGAGGTGCGTTCAAGTTCTAAGGTCTCCTAATTTATTTTTGCAAAACTATTGACCCTAGAAAGCTGAAACTCCCGTGATTTGTCCACATAGTCAACCTTTATCCATAGACATTTTTCACAATGCTGATGCCATGATTGGTAGGCCGCCGCAAATGCTTCTTTAGGAACCAGTTTTGTCTACTGGAAAATCGCTTATGCAAGAACGGAATAAAGCTTCTGCTCATCGAGCGGCTTTTCAGTAGGTAAAACAGACCACTAACTTAAAGCTCTCATCGAGTGGCTTTTCTGTTAACAAAAAAATTGAGGTCGAAAATATGGTGTGTGAAACTTAAACAGAACTTAGGACTATTTGTGACCACGTAAGATATTGTGATGTTGTTGAAAACATTGAAATTACAAAGGAGCTTCGAGCATCAGTATCATCAGCTCGTCAGAAGTATATGGAACATTACAAAGAGAAAGAGAAAAAATATCAGATAAAAGAAAGAATGAAAATATTGATTTGCTTACAGCTAAAAGAAAAAGTTATAATGTGATCTTTTGATCTTGAACAACTGTTCCAAAAGAAGCAAAAGCTTTAAGAAGTGTCGACCATTACATTAAATGGGGGAGGCCGTGGCCTGGTGGGCTTTCACTGAACACAACTTCGGTGAAGTTACGCTACATCAGGCACGGCTCATCACTGGATGGGTGACCATCCGTGATAGCCAATCTTTACCCGGCTGCTGCGACCATCATGCAGCAGTGGTGAATCTAGGTCCATCTAGGGACCCAACTCGTCGGCCTCTGGCCATACAGGCCCTGGATGGACGTATTGGATCCAATTAATTAATAAAATTAAATAATAATAATAATATTAAAAAAATTGAAAAAGAGATACAAGACTTAAATACCGAAATATCTGATAAACAATGGCATTTAAAAAACCGTTAACATTTTATGTATAAATAAAATTGTAATAAATTTTATATCTTTCATTTATTAATAAATTGTAATTTTATGCATGTATGAATTTAAATTAAATTTTAGTTAAATGTATGGCATTAATTCATGTACAATGAAAAAAAAATTCTTAAAAGGGTCCTTAAAAAAATATTTCAAAAGTCCTTAAAAACTCCTTATTTAAGATTTCTAAAAAATAGTATGATCCATGATGACAGGAGTTTCAACTTTCTAGGGTCAGTAGTTTTTCAAAAATAAATTAGGAGACGTAGAACTTGAACACATCTCGTAGAACTTTATTTATGTTAGGAATGAACCATATTAAGTGGTGAGGGTACGCACACGTTTACAGGAGATGGGAATCTTTTATTGCATTCAAATGTTTTTGTGGTTTCCATCTCAGACTGATTTTGGATGGGAATCATCATTTTCCATTGTGGAAAGACTTTATGGATGCTCTGTATATCAGATACAATGTGAAAATTCTCAAGCTTTATAAGACGGTTAGGGATCTATGATAAGTTATAGAGGGCCAGAAAAGGTGGAAAACTTTCACCACAATCGAGGGTGTTCATTCCAGTAGCCATGAATATTTTTCCACTGCAGGAGGCTTGAATGCAGAACACGAAGATCAATTCGTTGACACGCTTTTCAAAGACTCTCCACTCTTCGTGGTCATCTCTTTCCAAGTACCCATTCAAGTAAGCCAAAACCATAAAATCCATAGACGATGTGTGCGGCAACTTGATGGATTCCAGTATCTTTTATGCATTACAGGAACAGGAGAGTTGACGTGGCGGTGTGACTCGGTGCCTTGTCTTGGTGCAGCCATACCTTGTCTATCTCAATACTGTATAAACTGGGGATGTCATGAGTAAATATGGGGGTTAGAACGTTAGTCTGATAGTAAGTGGCCTTTGGCCTTTGACTCAACTCTGTGTAAAGTTAGTTTGCCATTGTAACTGTATCCTGCCACAATTATGAAATCTTTTGAAAATGTTTCCTTGCATTCACGGTACCATTTTCTGAATCCTTGGAACCCTATGGGTGGTAAAATGTGGCTCTGCTCTTGTTGCAGTCACTCGAACATACATACGCCTCACCTAGTATTACCATATATCCCAATTTTCATCTGCCAGGTTTCGTTCATACAGTTTACAGCAGTTGGTCCATCGCTCTTGAACATCGCATGGGCGCAACTTATTAATGTGGCTCTTGTGTCGATTCTCCAGTTGTAAATCACAGTTGGTAATTGTTTACCATGTCCCTTCATTCTGTGCAATGTCCCGTTGTGATGGTGGGTTTCATCTGGTTACGAGAGCCCAAATTTATGGACGACATCAGGAGTATAGCTAGTGGATTGTCTCTGATTGGCTTGCTTTTTTACCCTTAGGAATAGCACTGCTTCTGGTTTTGCCAATGTTATTTAGTACACTTGATGTTCTTTCTTGGAAACTATGAAGCCTCACTTCTTGCATGCTTTCATAATTTCAGAATAGCAGAATTTGACGTCGGAAAGGGCTGTTATGTAGCCCTCCCAATACCTGTCAATTTTCGGTAGCATAACTCAATATTTTTAGCTTGCTGTGCAAATACTATTTTACTATCTGCCGTAACAATACTCCGTGATATCTCGCGTGAAGTGAACGCGTGTGCCACATTTAAATATTCTAATTTTAACCATAGATCTTGAACCCTCTGTATAGGCCAAAGTTCAAGATTATTAAAAATAAGATTAAGGGAACATGATGAGAATACAGTAACTACATTCAAAAACTCAGTGTTAGTCCTGTTAAGCGTGTCGTGTTGCTAAAATCTGATGCCACTTCCTGCACAAACCATGTCCCGTATTGCAAAACGCCTAGCATGGAGCAGGGCTTTTTACGTCCGTGTTCGTGTTAGTTCTCTAGCATGACATTGGCGCGCATGCTCATTGTGGCATTCCTCATCTCTCTCATGAAAAGCTATAATGGCGGAAAAAAATGCCGCTTCCCTGAATATTTTATAGTTATACGAATTAATTGCGCCATCATCCCATGACTAATTAGTGTAGAAGGAACTCTATTTGTTCAAGAACATCGGTTATGGAAAGCAGAAAAGTTATTTTTGCTAATCAGAGAAGATTGGGTCGAAAGTAAAGTGCCTATCGCTAATAGCTCCACTATATCCATCTAGTGAGAAAATTGTAACCACGATAATTAGGACACGATTTACTGGATGCTAACGACCTGTTCATTTAGCTGATTTCCATTGTTGTTTCAGGCAGACAAAACAATACCGCCTAGAGAGAGAGCCTGCTCACGGAAAAATCATACATTGTTACATCACCTACGGTAGAAACAATTTCATGCTTATTATTGATAGAAATATGATCAACAATACCCTACTGTAGGTGATGTAACAATACTCTGCCTGATTGGTCTCAACTCAAGTGGCAGCACAAATTGTGCTCGACAGCACAGACAACACGAGCACATTCAAAAATTAACGCTTAACACGACACGCTTAACACGACTAGCACAGAGTTTTTGAATGTAGCTAGTAAGACTATTTAATAATGAAAATAAGTTAATGTATTATTTTCATTTTAAAATTTAATATTAAATGTGCACCGCCTCACTGTTGCTTTTTTTTTTTTTAATTTTATGAATTCCTATTTAAATGAGAGGCACCTTAAAATTATTTCTTACTTTTTAGTGCACTTTTTAAAGTAAAGTATATGCTTAAAAATTTTCTTTTTATATTTTTTATTTTATTCTTTTTAGTCTTGGATTTGGACTTAGTTTCTACCCATGATTTTGCACTTAATTTTTACCCATGATTTTGCTATAAATAAATGAAAATGAAGAAAAGCCTGAATAGGTGGTCCACTCTCCTAGCTAAGATGAATATTAAATGAAAAATCAGTTATAATTCTTTTTAAGAATTTGATTTAGAGACAAATTGAAACGATGAAAATTGATAGAAACTCTCCGTTGTAAGACAATGATAAGATATACAGTAACAAAACAGTGGTGATTGCAAAAATCTAACTAACAATTGCAAATGTATCAATATAAAAATTATCTCTTAATAAACAACAATGTTTTTCAAAACCATATGCACATTTAGGCAACTAAGTTGCCATCATTCACCAGTGAATCTAAATCTAATAACACAGTAGCATAGCTGCCAAGTTCTGCTGCATTGGTTTTTGTGTGTTTTTTAAATAAGACTGTGAAATTACATTAAAAAGTCTTAATTATGGTTGTTAAAAAACAATCAATTTCATTAAGGTGTATTTTGAGGGAGAAAAAGACTTCCCTGCGTACATGCGGGAGATGCTTCCCAAACGCAGGAGAGTTGGCAGTTATGCAATAGAAATGGAAAGGGGGAACTTAAACAACAAGAAATGAAAGAGGATAAATAATTGTCCAGTCATAAGTCACGTTGAGTCAAGTCTAGTATTTTCATTGGCGGCTATTCTAGGTTGTTTCAACTTGATTGATATCAGCCACTTGATGATGTTCAAATAGTTTATTGGTCCGTAGCCTTAGTTAAGTCTGAGTTTTCTGTTAGTAAGACGTAGCTCTCAAAGGGATCCAGCAGACGTGTTGTTTATCGTATGTATCAACTCTTAGAAATTCATGTTTACTTTCATTGGCATGCTTGGCAATGGCAGATTTTTCAATTCTTCCAAATCTAATGTGCGAGATGTTCTTTCCAACGTGTGTTGTTTCTAGATGTCCACATTGGTCAAAAGATTTTACATTATTATTACCTTTATTACAGGATAAAAATGCAAGTATGTACATACAAATTAATATCTCCCTGAGGCATAGCCTGCATGGGAAGTTACAGGTGAACAATGGATTCAACTTAAACTAATATAAGTATTATTATCAAAACTTAATAAAGAAGTACAAAAAGAGCACTAATGGTGTTGTATCGGCAACTGTTTTATTTTAAGTTTTGTTTTATTACTATACGGCGAAGTCTTAATGGAAGCAGGCAATGAATTAAATGCTTTTATCAGTTCGAAGTGATCTAAGACCATAATTATTGTGGATTACAGGAAGAGTTATATTACCATTTCTTCTTAAACTTAGTTGGTGATTGTAACTCGGTGGATTCTCTGAAATTGTTGTGTGTGCATGCAAGTTTAATCTTTGAACATACTGGTCTTTAATGTCTCTTATGTGTAACATTTTGTACAGGGGTTTAGCAGACTCAAGAAAGCCAGTAAAAGTAATGAATCTTAATGCTTTGTTCTATAAAATTTGGAAGCGGTTTAATGTAAGAATCATATGCATTACCCAAATTTCAATGCAATAATTAATGCGACTATGTATAAATGAATTGTAAATTATTTTAAGAAGAGGTAATGGCAAAAAATGCCTTAAATAAGCAAGAGCTCCAACATAGCTGGAAATGCTGGCAATTACATTTTTTACATGGGAGCTCCAATTACAATGGGTATCAATAGTTATACCCAAAAATTTAGTTGATTCATTACATTGTATTGTAGCATTAAGTAGCTGTAAGTCATGATGAGAATTTTTTTTACTCTGAGGAGTTTCAATTCTCATATAATGGGTTTTATCACAATTAATTGTTAATCGATTATTATATGCCCACTTAGAAATAGAATTAATATCCAGTTGCACATGGTGATAAATAATATCATAATTGCTTCCGGTATAGACAATGCCTGAGTCGTCTGCAAAAAATGCAGTTTTTATAATTTATAATACCCCTAAAACTGTAATGTTGAAGTTTTAAACATAGAATTTTATGATTAATAGTACAAAGGCTCTCTTAAAGTCGATGCATAATAAAATAAATCTACCACTATCATTTAAAGCAGATTGGATTTTGTTAATTAAAGAAGCAATAGCACCAACAGTGGAACAACCGTTCCTGAAACCATAATGACAGCATAAAATAATTTTACACTTATCCCAAAAATAACAATATGAGTATACGTGAGTCTTTCAAAAATTTTCGCAAAGACAGGCAAAATTGCAATTGGTCTATAATTTGAAGGTATAGTACTACCACAGATTTAAAGAGAGGAATTACAATTACTTTCTTCATGCCTTCTGGGAAAATACCTTGCATAACAGATAGGTTAAAAATAGAATTGGAGCCAAAATATGAGCAGAATCCTTCACAATTCTAGGATTTATAAGGTCCCAACCAGGAACTTTATTAAGATCCAAACTATTAATCACTGTTAATATTTCATTTTCGACAAAGGGATTACAAAAAAAAGATGCTGAATTTTTAAGGTCCATACAATTTAATGCATTATAGTCTGCATAACTATCACAATTAAATGCATGAGCAAGATTTTTGCTTAAATTTGCAAAGTAGTTGTTAAATGCATTACCTATTTCATACTTATTTGTTACAAAAGCACCATTCTGGGCAATGAAATTTAGGAGTTTATAATAAAAAAAATACCCTCAAACGTCCATTCATGATTTAATATTATATACCGTAATTTAAGGCCACAGTGCTGATATTTATCTTTTTCTAAAATAACGTAAAACTCACCGCAGCAATAGTTATGCCGCACCTCCCCCTTCCCTTTTATGATAGACGTGTAAAAGTAAAATGAATTGGCTTAATTTAAGAGCAATATATATTTTAATACATGCAAAATTAATCAAATACATAAAAATTGTACTTCAAGAATGCTTTTGCACCTTCAAAAATGGTTTACAATATTGGCGATATCACTACAGATAAATGAAAATCACTACCCTATTCGAAACCTTCAAAATCGGAATGAAAAACAAAAGTCCAATATTCATCTTAAAGATTCAAACATTCTTCTTTATTTTCTTTATTTTCATTATTATCGTTAGCAATGGTTTTGTATGTTAAACCAGCAGCTCGAAACTTCGTTAATCGAAGCAATTTTCAACTTCCCATCGTTTTGAGAAGTTACTTTCGTATTTGTTTTTGGCAACTGGAAATTCAAATAAAAAATGAATTAATGTGCTTTATAATGAACTGTACACTATATATACCGCATAATTAAAGTACTGTGATATATATTATTCCCTAGTTTCGTCAGATTGAAGAAGTTTTGAAATTGCTATCACTTTGAGAAGTTAGCTTCATTATTAGTTTTTGGCGATGGGAAATTCAAATAAAAGGTGAATTAATGTACTGTATAATGAACTGTACATTATATATGTTGTATAATTAAAGTACTGTAATGTATATTATACGTTAAATTCATTTTAATCTCGTCACCCTGAAGTTCGTTTGAAGCAAATGATCAGTGGTGCAGTATCAGTTTTCGGAAATTGTTTAAATTGTCAAGCCCTTAAAGAAAAATAAAATCACTAGTTAAGCCACAAAGACATTTTTTCGAACTTTTTTAATGCATATGCCGTCATAAATTACGGTAAATAGATAATATTTTTATTTGTATCCTCAGTTAATATGTAAATAAGGGAGTCTGAAGTTGGAGTCAAAGGTATAGTTTCATACAAAGAGAGCTGAAGAACTTGTAGGATGAATACAGAATACTACATTAGAAACCATAAAACAACTTCAGTTGATATCTCTTATGAATTTACATTGATGGTTGTGGAGAGCATTCGGTTTAATGTATTCTCTCCTGCATATCCAAAGGCACTCAGCCCTCCCCCCCCCCTCGATCACGTTACCAGAGATTGCAGACGACTGCTAATAGTCAAATTGATAGCACTGATACTCTGCCTATTTATACACCTTTTATGCGATTCAAGCGGTATCTAAAAATTTGCATAGGACACTTTTGGCACTTCATTATATATAATTAATGTTACAATCTGAAATTAAATGAGTGAGATGCACAAATGTAAACAGGCTTCTACACAATAGCAGAATCTATCATTTCTTCTTGTTAAAGTCTTTGGTCAACATGAATAATATTTGAAAGATCTTGAACTAGTTAGGAAGCACACAGATGCGAGAAACTATTAATTTCAGATTCCTTTTAATCAGTTTTCTTTAATTTTTTTTTTTTTTTTTTTTTACTTTTAATATCCATGTATACTTTTATTTGCTCATATATGAAAAATAATTATCATAGTAATGACAACATAGATCTTTTTCTATAATAAATTTTTTGTGTGTGCATTTTTTTCCCTGTTCTAAATTCTCACGACTTTTAGAGGAAAGAAATTAAACACTCTAATTTGCTTAAATTAATTTATTAATTAATAATGAAATTTATCTTTTATATGCTAGTGAAATAAAAAAGAGCAATAATGGGAAAAAAGAAGAAGGGAAAGAAGGGAGGAGCTTCAAAAGCAGGTAAATTAATTTCATCTATTTTTTCTATCTTTTTTCTTAATGTTAAATATGTTAGGTTTGATTGTAATTTGCAGTTTTCATCATTAAATTGTAATTTATGAAAAACAACAATGCTAGTCAGAACACAACTATGTTTTTAATTTTCTTTTACTAAAATATAATTTAATTGGCTTAGATAGCGTTATTCATAAGTCTGTGAAACATTTCAAAAATTCATAACAGGAAACGGATCATAATAAATCTTACAGCAACAGAGAAGAAAACTACAAGTTTTTTTTTTTTTTTTTTTTCCTCTTAAATCTGTGTGTAGAGTTGCCATAGTTTGCCATTAGGAGGTATAGTAATAGTAGCAAATAAATGACTGATATAGAAGAAAAGAAGAACGAAACACAAGAGCCCTGGAATAAAACAATAAATAATAATAAATAATAAAAATTGAACACAGGGTGGTAAGACCTTAAAAAAAGTGGACATTTCAGATAGAGGCTATCCTTTGTTAAAACAAAGAGGATAATACAAAAATTATCCTGAAAGTGATAATAGGACTATTAGAAGACAACTTATATACAGACAATGTAGGAGGGAGAAAGAAAGTATTGGCTAGGGAGAACAGAAGGAATCATTGGGATACCTGGAAATGAAATAGAAGACATACTGGGATAGGAAAAGAAAGAGATGATAAAAAGGCAGTGAGAAAAATGAAATAGGATAACACGTAAGAATCAAATTGTAAAAAAGAAAAAAAGAAAGAAAAAGACTGATACCGTCGAATTCGCAGGAAAAAGTTTTGTCCAAAGTTCTAATTACTGAGCAATTACCCGAAATCAATTACGATTTCAAATTGGATCATTTTGCGATAATCCTTTGGAAAAAAACTTGCACCATGATATTATTTCTGGGGAAGCAAATGGTGTGTGCCGTTGATTAAAAACTGGAGAAACTGGACTTTACAGGAAAATGTTTTAATTATTCCTAATCTAATATTAAAAAAAAAAAAATTTACAGATATTGGAAATCCTTGCCATCTTGAATCAAGTATTGTTGAATGGGGAAGTTGCATGAAATTTCTTTTTTAAAAAGGACTGTCTTATATAGATTTCTCTATGCTGAAACAAAAATCATGATTAAAAATGTTAAAAGTATTTAAAAACTAATAAATTAATTTTAAAAATGCAAAATCAAGCCTCCAAATTAAAACTACTTGTGCTTGGTTAGCTCCGATTTGACGTCACACGCCATTGAAACATTGACGAGATATGTATAATTCAGTGTGGTCAAGCATAAAACCTTCACTAAGTTTCTTAAAATTGAATTTTGAGGACGAGTGATTCGGGATACAGTAAATTTCTGACCATTTTCTGCAAATTGATTCATTGCTCATTGCAGTCGTTTTTTTTTGTTTTTTTTTCCATCAATAGCTGTAGACCAAAAGCCCATAGGTAAGAAGCACGTTGTTAAATAACCACGTATCAAATTAATCTAAAGAATACAATACAAGAATCTAAGAATCCAATACACTAAAGAAAGTAAAGTATAGAAATTTTGAAGCAAGCGTTCCTAATTTTTCATAAAATAAAGTTTTCTTTTTATAAACACTGATTCATTAATGATCAATCAAAATTTTGTCTTATACTGTATAGTTCTGTTAGTTGAACAGATGACTAAAGCCAGAATGTGATGTAAAATAATAATAATAACCCTCGTGTGGCCCTACGTCTGCGTCGTGCGAGGGGGGCAACATCTTAGAGAGATGGCCCTGGTTAACAGGTCTGATTTACTCTACCCTTAAATTAATTTTGAGGGTCCAGATGACCCAGTAGGGCTGATGAGCTGATTACATCAACCAAGGGCCTGCTCATGATGGAGATGGCTAACAGGACCACCCATTTATTGGTGATCAATATGATTAGTGCTAGTGCGTTATCTGATACCGGCTCGAACGTCACCCGGGTTACCAAGGTCCGCGCTCATGGGTTAGGCAGAGGCTCACGTTCGAAAAATATGCCACAATCTCCCAGGGCCACTGGTGGCGAAAGCAGCACCAACCCATGTTCGGCTACTGCAATGCCACAACCTGTCCCTAGTGTTTCAAGAGCTTCTTTGCCCTCGACCACTAAGGCAGGCAAGCCACGCCAACGCATGAAATGGACCAATGACATAAACTGTTTTATCATGCGAGCCTACTATGCAATCACTAAATTGGAAACCGACACTACAGCTTACAGACAACGGTTATATAACATTTTCAAAGAGACATATCCTCACATCACAGTCACTGAACAACGCATTGCAGATCAGCGTCGCACAATTGTTATGAACAATTTAATACCCTTACCCACGCTACAGAAAATAAAGCTAGAAGTTGCACAACAGCTACAAGAACACGAGCCATCTACACAAACCGACACTCAACACACAGAATCAAACACTAACATTGACATCACTAATGAACTTGTAGAACATACACTCAACAATGAACTTCACCATGATATTCATCCACAACAAAACATGAATACCAAACTTATTGAAACATTAAACGACACCCTACAAAGATACTTACAGTTTACACAGGAACAGATCCCACACAAAGACCAGGTATACCTAAAATAAACATAAACAGCAAAACAGGGGAAATTTTATCTTACATGAACACCACAGTACATTGAAGAAAATCTATCTTTAGAATACATACACCTACTTATTTACACTGGGGCTCTTACAGTTATATCTACACTGGGTAGGAAACCAATCCATAAAAACACACAAAAATCATGCACCCAACAGAAACCTAAATAGCAAAAGCGGATTGAGTCTGAGATTGACGAAATCCGCAAGCAGTTAGATAGACTTACACAGTACACTAAAAACAACACTTCATCAAAGCAGAACAAACGCCTCAGACAATTATTTAAGAAGATTAAAACACACACCAGACATGAGCAGCACAATCAACACATTAAAGAATACATTGGACACATTAAAACAAAAGTTAGCTGCAAAAACACAACGCCTGAAGAGATACAAAACATGCACTCAGCGCAAACAGCAGAACAAGTTATTCACAAATAATGAGAAGACATTCTATAAGCAGTTAAACAAAGATTATACACAGACACAAAACACTGGTCTGCCAACAAAAACAGCACTCCAACATTATTGGTCGTCTCTTTGGTCTGTCTCAGTTGAACATAATAGGGAAGCTAGCTGGATCAGGGAAGAGGAGCAATTAGCATCCACACTATCAAACATGCCTTATACTGACATAACAGCAGATGAACTCTCACAAGTCATTAAACGTACTCACAATTGGAAGGCTCCAGGTGTAGATAGGATTCAGAACTTCTGGTATAAGTGCTTCACCTGTTTGCATCTGGCCCTTGCAAAACAGATCTCCAACACTTTGCAAACACCACAGACATTGCCACATTTTCTCACACAAGGAATAACATACATGGTACCAAAGTCACATAACACTACAGATCCCACACAATATAGACCTATCACATGCTTGCCTACACTTTACAAAATAACAACTGCCTGTATCGCAAGCAAAATTTATACACACATAGATACAAACAACATTCTCACTGAGCAACAAAAGGGATGCCGTAGAAATCACATGGGTTGTAAGGAGCAACTCCTGATAGACAGTGTGGTCCTACGGCAAACTCACAATAAACATCGACACCTCCATGCAGCCTACATTGATTACAAAAAGGCCTTTGATAGTGTCCCACACTCATGGCTGTTATATACACTACGATTATATAAAATAAACCCTACACTTATCACATTTTTAGAAAGTACAATGCTGCATTGGAGTACTACACTACACCTCACACTCAACAGTGAAACCATCACGACTGACAAAATACAGATAAACCGGGGCATCTTCCAGGGTGACTCACTGAGCCCACTCTGGTTTTTGTCTTGCACTAAATGCACTTTCCAACAGACTAAATAGCACAACTTATGGCTACACAATTAAACATAATAAAAGCTGCCACTACATGCTTTCACACTTACTCTACATGGACGACATGAAACTCTATGCCTCCACACGAACACAATTGCACCAATTACTTGACATTACACAAACCTTTTCAAAAGACATACAAATGCAATTTGGGTTGGACAAATGGAAAACCATTCACATTGAAAATGGAGTACTCAGGGAAGGGGGCTTCACATTAGATGAACCAGATCACATTGCTGCTATTGAAAATGACGAATTTTATAAATATCTAGGATTTAAGCAAGCCAAGCTTCTGGAGCACAAACACATAAAGAATACACTCACTAAACAATATCTTCATAGGCTAGAGACAATACTTAAAACGCATTTAAATTCCAGAAATTTAATCAAGGCCATCAATACTTATGCCACGCCAATACTCTCCTACTCCTTTGGAGTCATACAGTGGACACACACAGATCTTGAGGGACTTGAAAGGAAACAACGTAAACTGCTTACAAAGCACAGAAAGCATCATCCACATGCAGCTATTGAAAGACTCACCCTGCCTCGTTCAGAGGGAGGCAGAGGTCTTATTGACATATCAGATCTACACCAGAAACAGACTCAGTCACTCAGAGAATTCTTTCACTCTAAACAACACACATCACCATTACACAAAGCAGTCTGCATAGCTGATACAAAATACACACCTCTGAATCTGAACAGCATGCAGAACACCCATAACATTCCTACAACATGCACTAAACTTCAATCATGGCTCGGAAAGCAACTCCATGGTAGACATGCTTCTGACCTCAACCAGTCACACGTCGACAAAAAAGCGTCGAACTTTTGGTTGAGTGAAGGGAGTCTCTTTGGGGAAACTGAAGGAACCACGATTGTCATACAAGACCAGGTTATTAACACTAAAAGTTACAGAAAACATATTATCAAAGATTCAACTGACGGGTCTTGCAGGAAATGCCATATCGCAGAGGAAACCATCCAACACGTTGTATCCAGTTGCAAAATACTCACGCAGACAGATTATTTACATAGACATAACCAGGTAGCCAACATCATACATCAACATCTAGCTAAGATACACAAGCTAAGGGACATTCACACTCCTTACTGTAAATATATCCCCGACACTGTCTTAGAGAACACCACACATAAACTATATTTTGACAGAGCTATAATCACTGACAAAACTATCCCTCATAACAGACCAGACATTACACTAGTAGATAAGCAAAACAAAGTGACTTACATAATTGATATCTCCATCCCCAACGCACACAATTTACAAAAGACATACACTGACAAAATCACTAAATACGGATCTTGCACATGAAATAAAACGCCTTTGGGGAGTTAACAGAGTACACATTGTTCCTATCGTTCTTTCTGCCACTTGGGTTATTCCACATTCGCTACACAAAAGCCTGTCAACACTTTAAACCCACACTTATACAAAACCTTACAGAAAGCCACAATTCTAAACACCTGTCACATAGTAAGGAAATTCCTACACCCAAACATCAATACTCCCACGAGTGCATAACTTTCCCTCCCTCGCATTTGAGTCCCTTGGGCTTTGGCCCTCTTTTGGGTCCGCCTCTGGGATTGGCTTCTGGACTTGATCCGAGTTTGACTTCCCCAAACAATGATAATAATAATAATAATAATAATAATAATAATAATAATAATAATAATAATTAACAACAACGGGGGGAATCTCACCTGATACACCGGAGGGGAAAAGCCCCGTATTGTCCCAACAGGTCGAAGCCCAATATAGGGTTGATGAAAATACATATAAAATAGCTAAGTAAAAGAACAAAACAACTAAACAAGACAAAACCAAGACAAACAGGACGATAAGATTAGACAACAGACACAGAAATAAAGTAAATAACAAACACGACATAAAAAGAATAAAAGAAAAGAGATAAATTCGACATCAAAAGACAGAACAAAACAATACCCTTCAGAAAAGAAGAAAAACAAAAAACCATTTATAAGCTCAGCTGAATAAGCCTAAAAAAGACAATAGAGTATTAGCATAAGAATAACTAACTAGACTAAACAAGTGGTAAGAACAATTATAATTAAGAAACTAAAAGGCAGGAAGAGAACCTGCTATTGTCAACAAAAAATGTCAATTAAATTCAAATTATTATTAAATAGATAAACTAATTTAAAAGCAGGATCAAGAGTAGTAACCTTGGTCCTGGAAGCTCCAAGGAACCGCAGAACACGATTTCTATTGTTAATCAAATCTCGAAAGCCTATAGGGAGTGCAAGTGTGACGTCAGTCCTTGGAATTCTTCAGTCACGTGACTCGATTTGGTTCCAAACAAGTCTTCTCGCTTCGGGATTTAACATGGTTCCAACGTAGGGATGGAATAAAATCGTTTTGTATAAGCCCAGTGTTTATAACACATTTAAGATGTGAAATTGTTTAGTTCCTCACTGCTCAAGAAGGAGCCAAAACAGCGATTTAGACATCTATCGTTTTCCCAAAGAAAGAAAGATCCGCGAACGATGGCATTCTTTTGTTAAGTGATTAAACATGATTAAAAAGTGTTCTAATATTCATTTATAAATTATATAATGGTATTAAATGTCTTAATAATAATATAAATTACACAAATTAACATAATAATTTAAGAGATGTCATTTTTACTGGCCGCCCGTTTCAACGTTCCTAGTACGTATATTGCGTGGTTCCAATGTTTGGAACCAGCGAACCCATTTCCTAGGCTCTCGGCCCGTTCATCGCGCAAATGACGTCAGCTGTGACGTAGTCACTTGCACTCCCTATAAGTTCTAGAGTACAGGGTGAGATAAGCTGCCCAAGAATAAGCTTTCTCAAAGTATTAAGCAACGTCTTGTTGATTGCTTGTGAAAGATCAAAAATGGGCGCCAGTGTGGTTTTATCAGAAAAACGAAAAGTACGAGTGATAAATAAACCAAAATTACGAAGCCTGATTCTCAGATACTCTAATAGCCGGGTATTCCCAGAAAACCAAATCCAGACAGCGTATAAGATTTTTGGTAGCATAATCATTTTAAATAGGAAGATAAAAGTCTTGATCTTAGTAAAAAAGTTCGTCAAACGCTTTAAGATACCTAAACGTTTACTGGTTTCATAGAGCACATATTCCAGATGGTCAGAAAAAGTTAACCTCGAATTGAATATAACGCCCAAGTCTTTAACTTTATTACAATGCTGGATTTTATTCTGTAATAAAGAATAATCATATTCAAAGTCAACAACCTTCCTAAAATACATTACATTAATAGTTTTCGAAACATTCAGATGGAGTCCATTATCAGTGACCCATCGGGAAACAGAATCAGCTGCCCGAGAAAGATTACAACAGTCTTTCCAGCTAAGGATAACTGAGAAAAGTTTTAGGTCGTCAGCATAAAGTAAAATATTCACCCGGCTTTCTCCAATATAGTCTTTAATATCAACTATAAACACATTAAAAAGAACCGGTCCCAAAGGAGACCCCTGTGGGACTCCACTTGTAATCCTACTAACTGGACTAACTCCATTCAAGGTCTTAACCACAAAGCTACGACCTGTTAGCAAGGAGGTGAAGCAACTGAGAAGATTCTCAGACAGTCCAACCTTTCCAATCTGAAGGATATACGCCAGATTTAAGGGATAATTTGAATAATTTGTGAAAGGGATGAAGCAATGCAGGCAAACATCCCTTAAAAACATAATCCGAGATTCCGTTCTGATCCACCATTCTAGAAGCAGAAATTTTAATGGCAAGATTAGAAATCTCAGATAAGGAAATACTGGGTACCGTATTTTCGCGAATATACCCCGCTGTTTATATACTTTTTTACATCTGCGGAAGGGCGATGCGGGGTATCTAGGGGTGCAGGGTTTCCAAATTATTTTTTACATGAATGATGTGTGAGATGGAAACCATGAACAAGTTGAACTAGAAGTGGTAATAATGCAATCTAGAAACTGTTTCAATAGAATGATTCAAATGAGTGAATTGCTATCTTCCAAGCAAACACCCCTTTATATATTAAATTATGAGGGCCAGAAGGGCTATGATTGGTTGCCAATAGAAGCCAGGATATATTAGCCAATCAAAATAAGGCTAATCTAAAAGCCAGTCATGATAAGTAATGATATCTTCATGATTTATGACTTTTATAGAAACAGGATATTTTAATTACAAAAAAGTGTAAAAATACAACTTCATAAAGTAAATATAAATTAAAGGTATTTAGGGATCAAAGATATTGTAATATTTTTTTTAACTGAACAACACTAGTGCTGCGCGATTTGCGGAAAACATCGATGTTCAAACACATCGATGTTTCCAAAACCATTCGATGTTACATCGATTTTGGAATCGATATAAGATATGTTAAAAAATACTTCGCCACTTAAAAGAACTTACAAATTCGCCGCTATGAGCGCTGAAACTAGAAAAACGGTGCTGCCATCTGAGAGACGTACGAGGCGTATAACAACTAACAACATCGATAATGCAGTAGCAGGAAAAACATCGATGCCAACATCAATACTATAAAATTATCGTGCAGCACTAAACAACACATTGTATATTACATTCAGAAATAAAATTATTTTTAACATTAAAAATACTGTATTTTATAAATACTAAAGTTTTTCGTATCAAATATACAATTATGTAGTAAAGAATTGTTCGCAAAAACAATATAAAGGAAAGCAAACGTCTTCACGTGAATAATAGAATAGACTTAAAAGGTTTAATATTAAGCTTTAAACAAAGTTTCATAACAGTAAATAAAAATGGTCTATGAGGATTTTCACATACCAAACCACAGATGTTTAAATTATTGATTGAAATAGGAAAGAGATCCAGGCTCTAGAATTTTCTTTTCTATTTGCATCAGTTCTTAAAGCAATGAACAACACATTGTGGCATTGAGACTTAAAATTAAAAACTTAAAATTCCGATTCATTATCGCATTTATCATTCCGATTCATTATCAAAAGGTGAAGAAGTTAGTCGGGACAAACTGCCACTACTTCAGTTCGTGGCAGTTTTGAAGTTGCCATCTTTTTGAAAAGCTAATTTTTAACGATATGAAAAATGCATAACCTGGATATTTACAATTAAAAACTTAAAAATCTGGTTCATTATCGCATGTTTCTTCAAAAAGTTTCTTAATACAGCACAGATGGCGGTTTATTAAAAAAATTAATAAAAGGTCATTTCATTTTGAAAAGGCAAAAAATACAGTTACAGTAGTTTACATGAATTTATATTGTAAGTTCATTTTTCAAAATTATTACAATACATATCGTGTATTAATGCATTAAGTACTGTAATAAATATTCATTTGAACTTTAAAAAACGTTTTTGGACAATTTCAGGAGAAATGACCTTTTATTATTTTTTTAATAATGTAAAAATCCTCTGGATAATCTGGATAGAACTTTCCTGGTCGAAAATGTTGTTGAGGGCAAATGACCGGATCCCATGTACTATAATAATTTCGAAAATTCACCTTTAATGTAAATGCATTTTTGAGAAACTACATGCATGCATCACAGTATATAATGTGCTGTATAATGAACTGTACATTGTATATTCTGTTTAATTGATTTACTGTAAAATCCATCTCCCATCCAATTTTCTGTTGCCGTAACCTAACTGGGGGGGGTCTGACGAATTTCAAACGAAATTAGCATATAACACTTGATATACTTGTATATTACAGTGTATTATGTAGTATATACAATATACAGTACATTAATTCCTTGTTTTCTCATTTTTTCGTCTCCAAAAGCTAATGTAAAAGTAAATTCTCATAAACAAGATGGCGACGCCATAACTCCTGAAATTGTCCAAGAACGTTTTTTAAAGTTCAAATGAATATTTATTACAGTACTTAATGCATTAATACACGATATGTACTGTAATAATTTCGAAAAATGAACTTACAATAAAATTTCATGTAAACAACTGTAACTGTGTTTTTGCCTTTTTCAAAATTAAATGACATTTTATTATTTTTTTAATAAACCGCCATCTGTGCTGTATTAAGAAACTTTTTGAAGAAACATGCAATAATGAATCAGATTTTTAAGTTTTTAATTGTAAATATCCAGGTTATGCATTTTTCATATCGTAAAAAAATTGCTTTTCAAAAAGATGGCAACTTCAAAACTGCCACGATCTGAAGTAGTGGTTTTGTCCCTACTAACTTCTTCACCTTTTGATAATGAATCGGAATGATAAATGCGATAATGAATCAGAATTTTAAGTTTTTAATTTTAAGCCTGAATGCAATACACAATGTGTTGTTCATTGCTTTAAGTAGGAACAATGCAAATTTTCTTAAAGTAGGAACTGATGCAAATAGGAAAGAAACTTCTAGAGCCTGGATCTCTTTCTTATTTCAATCAATGATTTAAACATCTGTGGTTTGGTATGTAAAAATCCTCATAGACCATTTTTATTTACTCTGTTATGAAACTTTGTTTAAAGCTTAATATTAAACCTTTTAAGTCTATTCTATTATTCACGTGAAGATGTTTGCTTTCCTTTATATTGTTTTTGCAAACAATTCTTTACTACATAATTGTATATTTGATACGACAAACTTTTGTATTTATAAAATACAGTATTTTTAATGTTAAAAATAATTTTATTTCTGAATGCAGTATATAATTTGTTTTTTATTTAAAATAAATATTAGAATATCTTTGATCCTTAAATACTTGTAATTTATACGATATTTACTTTATGAAGTTGTATCTTTACATTTTTTTGTAATTAAAATATCCTGTAGAAAAATCATAAATCATGAAGGTATCTTTACCTATCATGACTGCGTTTCTATTGGCTAATATTTCCTGCCTTCTAATAACAACCAATCACAGTCCTTCTGGCGCTCATAGTTTACATATATAAAGAGATGCTAGTTTGCTTTCATTTATCAGTTGCTTATTTCAATCTCCTGGATCTATCTGCTAACTTTTATGTTGAATTTCCTGCTCTATTTTTCTTTTCCTGCAAAATCAACTCTTCTTCCACTCCTCATTTTTTATGTTTTGGAACATTTTATACTGCCAATACAATTTTTATGAATTTTAATTGAATTTAATGGTTGAAATAATTAATTATACTTCTTAATCTTCTGATTTAACCGTAATATAACCTCAAAGTTCTTTCAGCTTTTCACCCCTGTATACCCCGCGGGGTATACAGGGGTGCGGGGTATATTCGCGAAAATACGGTAAGTTCAATTTGCCATGCAGACGATCCCAATGGGAAGGCAAGCTGGAATCGGAGAGTAAAAGGTCAGAGTCATTACACATAATACTCTCAAAATGGGATACCATATCATTAATCGTGCAATTACTGGTCCAATGCTTACCGGACAGGTTCCTACCCAGCAATTTCTTAGTAGCATCCCAGAAAGTAGAGGCCTGAGAATTAAGACTATTTTCGATCAAGGCAAGGTACTCCACAAAGTCCCGATTAAAAGCATTCTTAAAATCTTTTCTAGCCAGTTTAAAGCCAATATAATTCTCCGAAGATTTAGACAATTTGAACCTCCTATGACATCTTCGTTTATAATTCCAGAGTTAAATAGTGTCCTGGGATACCCAGTTCGGAAATCGATGTATCGAACTTCTATTTCTATTTTGTATATGCACACAGGGACATTATTTTCCAGTACACTTAAATCCGAGCTCCAAATTTGATCAACAGATTGAATAGAGTCCAAGATTGACCAGTCCGTATCTAAAAGATCTTCAAAAATTTTCAAGAAATCTGCTCGCTTGAAATCACGATCATAAGATGTTCTAGATGCACTTAATTCAGAATGATTACAGGGCAACTATACACAAAAATTCGATTATAATTTTTTTACAGAACATCAGTTTTTGATATAAATATAACACGATTCCGTTGAAATTTTTAATTTTGGTCCATTTCTATATAAAAAAATGCTTTGAAAAGCGAAAAATAGCGCGTTTGCACTCCCCTCGCGTCGGCCATTATTTTTCCGGAAGTACGTAGTGCGAGGTTAGCTGCTGGGATCGATTTAATGTTTTAATGCTAATCCCAGTTGTTTGTAAGCTTCCATAGCGTGATTTTTTTAAGTAAAAAAAACTAGATAGAGTTTCCAAATATTACTTTGGTTATAATAACATAAATGTGAATCTCCTTTTTGAATGAAAATAAAATAAAATTAAAATAAAATAAATAAATGAAAGGGACCAATGTAAGTTCTAATGAAGGAGGAAATTAAAAAAGGTGATTCACATGTTATTGAAATATTATCAAACCACTCCTTTTATTATATAATAATTATTTAATGTACTCTATGTAAAAGAATATTTATTGAAATGTGTGTAGCTTTTAAAGCGAAGTCACGAATGGATGATTTTAAAAAATGAGACGTTACATGAATGACACTGAATGAATTTGGAAACTTTTTTTAGTTTGTTTGCTAAAAAATCACACTATGTAAGGTTTCAAACAATTAATGCTAATTATTTCTCTAATTCACTATGTTGACATGGATTTTACAGCCATGCCCCAGCTCTCTCTCTCTCTCTCTCTCTCTCTCTCTCTCTAACATCTCCTGATATTTTCTCACCGAGTAGATATTTACGTAATAAATCAAAAAACAACTCTTGTCCACAAAATTATTTAATCGACATATACGTATTTCGAACCCTTTGGGTTCATTATTCAATGTAAAAATGATCAAAAGTACAGTTCGTCAGTACAATTTATAGTGGAACAGACTCCCAGCCAAAATCCCCTTCCCACTTATACCAAAGAGAAAAATAAATTAACAACCAAGAACCTTCAATGATTATAAGGGGTATAATTGAGAAGGGGTTTTTGGTCGATTCTTCGATTTTGATGTTATTTTACTTTGCTTGTCGGCCTGGGTATTTCTAGTAGGTCCGCGTTATTGTTAGAAGAGACTTCCTGTTCCTGCATTGGCTGTGGACTTTGTTTGTGAACAGCGATTGGAGGGCTGGGAGTCTGTTCCACTATAAATTGTACTGACGAACTGTACTTTTGATCATTTTGACATTGAATAATGAACCCAAAGGGTTCGAAATACGTATATGTCGATTAAATAATTTTGTGGACAAGAGTTGTTTTATGATTTATTATGTCACTTTCCACAGTAGTTCAACGTTTTTCATAGATATTTACGACTAGTCTTCCTGAATGGTAAATCGCATATTCGTCATGCCTCATTCTTATTTAGTATTTGGCTATAAGAATAGAGGTAGTGATAATAATTTATCATTTCTTCAATTTCCTAAGTAAGAATTAAGAAGAAATGGATAATTTTTGATCGAAAAGATAACTGGCTTCCGACCGCGAACTAGTCGACTCTGCTCCGCTCACTTTGAAAAGTTTTGTTTTGTTATTGATCCTGTCGTATTAATGTACGTAGGTATTAATTAAGCTCACTATTTATTTGCGCAAGACTATGTAACTAATGAGGTATTCGGATAAAACGCAACCGGGCAAAATGCAACTACACGTTTTGAAGTGTTCAGATAGCCACATTTGATTGAAAATGATGAGAAACGTAAGAACATAGAGCTCGTTTTCATTTCTAAATACTACATTCGAGAAATTCAATTTTTCAAACAATAGACTAATTCAGAGCTCCTGCTACTTCGTCAAGGGGAATTATTTTGTTCATTGAAGCATTTAATGGAAGCCAACCAAAAATAGAGAGGGGAGGGGGGCTGCAAATTGATTATGATTTGAAGCCTCTTTTTTTTGGTTAAAATTCACAAATAGAAAAGGGGAGGGGGGACTAGTTATTGGCTATTGCTTTTAATGTTTGACTAAGACCCCATTAAAATTATATTAGTTAATCTGGTTAAATAAGTAAATGGTGCTAACAGTAGCAAATTTTTGTTCAATGTTTTGAAGCTAATACATTTGTCATTTAAACTGGCTGAAATAGTTTATATTTAGTGATGATCATAAATTAAAATATATCAGTGTAACAAAATACATTTGATAACCTGAAATTTAGTTCGACTTTCCATAAATTTTAGTTATGATCAAATAAACAAAGAAAATTGCTTGAGAGAATTTTAATTAGTTTTAATAAAATTTTACAGTATTTGAAACCGCAATGTTCTTGTGAAGGAAAGATTTTTCAAATGGCTGTCACAACGCAACGGGGAACAACTTTTCTTTTATTTCTTCCCAGGTGCACCAAAATCTAATGGATAAATTAGATTGTTGGTATATCGTAATCCAAGCAGATTTTTGAAAAGACAGAATTTTCGGTGATGCATGCCGAACCACTGGGCTGATCGATCTCTGCATAATCACGACAGCATACGTTCGCACTTGTGATGTCGTCATATCTTCACATATTGTGTGTGCACTGATACCCAATTTAAAAATTAATGTCATGAAATTGTTAACATTTAAATAATGCATGTATTAATTATATTTGACAATTTGTTTCGGGTGATACATTTTCCGTCGATTCGGCGACACTGGATTCCTTGTCTAATGACGGGTGATCGCGCAGGAGAGGTTCTAAACTATGTGGTTTCACGCCTAAACCATCCAATTGACCCACAAGGTTCTCCAAATCGTTGTCCAATTCATTTTATAGATAGTTGTTAAAATAAGCCTCCATATCTTCGTAAGTCTTAAAACTGATATCTGAATCTCTGCTTTCATGTCCAGACAATGTGAAAATTGTAGTGAAAGCAGTACTGAGTGAATGTAGATCTATAGTGAATGTTAAAGCTTCACTGCAAAGCTTGCAGGGAGCAATCCTCGCACTATGTCACGCCTCCATCCAAGATGGATGCCCCAGATTTCAAATCGTGCTCGGAATTTTTGTTTTTCACACATTTAGGATTCGAATTTAAAAAAATTAAATATGCTATGATGTTATTAATAGGTCAGCCTTTCAATTTAAGTAAAGTTGTATGTGACCGTAGAGTTGTCCTTTAACATCACAACTAATGACACGATCATAAGATGTTCTAGATGCACTTAATTCAGAATGATTAACATCACAACTAATGACAAGGGCAGGATGATATTGATCCTCATTCACTAGCAGTGAATGTTTTTGCCGGACAATAACGGGTGTAGAAACAAATAATTTATCGAGGGTATATCCTTTTATATTCAAGATTTAATTATAATTATGAATCCAGGTGATCAGACCAATAAGTGGTAAGACTCTGCCTAATCTTGTTAATATTATTGCAATTTGCATTAGCAGATACATCAGAATAATTAAAATCCCCTTTAATCAGGCACGGGCCGTGTAGAGTAATAATGTAATCGGCCAACTCGTCCAAAAACTGCTGGTAAAGACTGTTCGAAATTGACGGAGGTATATTGAGACCTCCCACCCCTCCTACAATAATATTTTAACGTTACCCAAACAGGTGGCCGCTAGGTGGGGTAGGAGTCAGGGTTCGGGACTGATATTAATTCTAGGATAGTACGTTTTCAATAAAATTCCACTGAATTATCATCAAAATATATAACTTTATTTCTTCCTATCAAGGCTATAGTACAACTCAGTACTGGTACAAATCCACCTTAACTATTTGCTACTACCTATCAATGAACGGATATTTATAAGAGAAAAAGACGAGACACAAAAACCCTGGAGTACGATAAATAATAGTTATTAAATAAAAGTGAAAAATAAATAATAATTAACAAAATAATTAATAAATAATAAATAAAATCAAAATAAAACTAGAAATATAAAATCAAATAAAAAGCTGACGTTTTGGATAGAGACTATCCTTTATCAAAGCAAAAAGGATAATTCTCTAAAGGCATTTAGAACATTAGAGAATTATCCTAAAGTTATGAAAAAGTACTAAAGGACGCCTTTATATATAGTTGGCATGGGGAACAGTAAGACGGTATTGGCTGAAAAAGTAAAAGAGGAATTTGAAGACGTGTTGGGACAGGCCAGGAAGGAGGACAAATAGGAGGTAAAAAGAGGGTGCAATAGGATAACACATACAAAATAAAAATTATAATAAAGTTTAAGAATGAAAGGGTGTCTAGCAAAACGATTTCGTAAAATTCCCTGGGGGAAAAAAAAAAAAAAAAATTCCCTGACTGTTCCCGGTTTCACAATTTTTTTTTTTTTTTGAAACCGGGAAAGGTCACTAAAAAAAGGTCACTAAAATAAAAAAGGTCACTAAAATAAAAAAGTACAGAGAGCCTACGAAAAAAAGTACAGGGACGGACACAAAATGAACATAGAAGTAGAAAGATATGACAGAATATTAAAACTGAGAAAAGATAAAGAAAAAGAAAAGGGCCCAGAGAGCCTACGACAAATTAGGGAATAGCTGAAGTTGAAGAGGAATATGGGAAACGTAATGAGGGAATGGTGCCTTTGCTAAGGTTAATGCCATTAGGGGTGAGGTTTTTTCTACTACCTATCAGGTATACCTGTCTGACTATCTGGCTAATTATCCTATAAAATTAATGTTTACAAAGTTCTAGCATTATATTGCTTATCATTTGATTAATTAAAACTTTATTCCTCTAAATATCCCTAAATTAGTTTTCTACTTATCAATAATATATGATTTAAGTAGGAGTCAGTTTAGGAAATGACGGATGTGCTTTAAACACAATCCCTAACATGCGACTCGCCCCACAATAATAGCACTTTACTGATAGCACCGCTTATCATGCTTAAGGAATGAATCTGCCAATACCACAATGTAATGCAAGAACGCATCACGTGATTCTTTTTAGCACGGGAGGAACACTGTAACCCACGCAAACCATTCCCCATAGAAGCTAAATAGTGATCTTTATCCTAGAAATTCCGTCCTGTCAACGATACCTAATTAGCATATGAATTATACAGCGATGACTTGAACTTAAATGAATGGATCACTATGCTTTAAGTGCTGACAGTGCCAGTGCAATTAGACCCGCAGAGAGCAAACTTACTATTGTTAAATCTCTCATTTCCAGTAAATTAACTGCCTACTTAAGATTCTTAATCTATTTATTCTAATGTTGTTTCAAAGTCACTATTCCAAAATTCATTATCATATCAGTTAATCCATCACTTATTACACTTTTCTTTACGCGAACTCGGAGTCACGTGACGAAATCTCACTCGCTGTTCCTCATAAACTAACAAAATCTTGAATATCTTGAACGATAACACTGAATTCCATTGACTGAGTTAAGTTTCCCACCATATTTCCTTCAATTTCTTGTTAAACGAAAATAAAAAAATAAAACCTGTCTCACCACTGATGTCATCTATTTGTCTGTGTTCTCAATCACCGATGTTCTTTTGTCCCACGCGGCTTGTCTCAGCTTCCGTAGTTCCATGCGTTAACTGAGTTGCCGATCGAACGAAACAGCATCTGCTTTTACTGAGTGATTTCGCAAACTATTATAAACTCCATAATGATTATCATTGCATATTTAGGTAGCAATATATTTCCTTAATCATTCAACTGCAAGACGAATAAATCATTTTCGATTGCTTGAATGTACAGAAATCGATCATATCCGCCATTCGAACTAACATTACACTCCACTTCACCAACCTCAACATACAACACCTCTCTTTTCCATACTATTTCCAACTGTATAAAAGAAAAACTCCTAAGAAGACCAGCTCGCCCTATAACAATACATTGTTGGAACTTGGCAAAGATCTTCTGAGAATTTCTTCCGGAAAACAATGCCAACCTCCAACAATGACGGCCACTGTTGCTTTTATTATTGTTAAGCAACAGCTGTCCGTCAACAAATTCACCATCCTTACAACTCGTCAAATAATCAAGAAAAATTCACATATAATATTACCCATTACATAGCTACACCTCTCAAACAACTATTTACCCCCCCCCCCCCCCCTTACATACATTAAACAAATCTACATTCTAAACCCAGATAGGAAGAACTAACTCAATTATGTCAATACTAAATAAATAATAACAGAACAACCACTCCAATAATAAAATTTAATTCTCATTATAATTAATTTTCCTTAGAACAAATAAATATCTGTATTTTTCAATTATACATATACAGTGGAGCCCACTTAACTCGAACTCTGTTAACTCAAAATCCCGCTTAATTCGAAATTTATTTTGAGTCCCAACCCCTAGACAAAGAATTGGATGTTTTTTCATCCTGTTTACTGAAAGTGATTTTTATTAAAAACCCAGTTAACTGGAAAGAATTTTTTTTCTATAAGCTTCTATTGTATTGGCTCTACCTGTATTACATAAAATTGTATAAATAATTGACTCTACTGTATAAATAAAACTGCCATAATCTCGTTTGATACCCTTCAGAATAATTTTTATTCTTTTAAAATTCCTGAAATCATCGGAAATTGAATTGCCGATAGCCAATGACTGCATGGCAGTTGTCACGTGAAAGCAACTTACGATTTAAAAATTTTAAACCCATTTTAATTGCTCTTCAGAATAACACCATTTTAAAAATTACAGTAAAATTACTGTACATGTAATTTTAAAGAGTTTTCTAGAAACTTGGGCAAAGTCAAAATCAGTTTATCTCAAAAATTTGAGGGACTCTATATTTTTTTTTTTTTTGCGTAAGTGTACACTGTACGGTATGCTTGACCTTGCCGCTAGTATAGTCACCACAGTACACATAAAGACGCACCTTAGACTTGAGACAGTGTCACCTAGAGATACAGTACATGTACTTTACATACCGTGACTTGAGATGCCATCAACAAAACGAAAATGCAATTCATTAACAATCGAGAAGAAACTAGGGATCTTGGAAACAGCCGAAAAACCTCATGTGAAGAAAAGCGATGTGGCAAAGGATTTCGGCTTTCCATTATCCACACTTTCGACAATCCTAAAAAATTCCGACAAAATTAAATCGCTAGCGGAATCATTCACATGCCGTAATAGGAAAAGAATGAGGACAGCAACTTATGAAGACGTCGAGGAAGCATTGCTGAAATGGGTCAACCAGGTGAGAGCTATGAACATTCCTATTAACGGTGTATTAGTGAAGGAGAAGGCAAATTGTTTTGCGAAGCAGTTAAATCATGAGACTTTTATTTGTTCAAATGGGTGGCTGGATCAGTTCAAACAGCGACACGGACTTGTTTTTCGAATGATTGTGGGCGAAGCAAATTCTGTCAATGACGAAATGGTTGACGAATGGCAGCGAAAAATTCTCCCGGTGCTTGTAGAGGGTTACAAGGCCTGTGATATCTACGACACCGATGAGACCAGCCTGTTTTTCAAATGCCTTCCCGATAAGACTTGCCACTTCAAAAGTGAAAAATGTTCCGGAGGAAGGTTGAGCAAAGAACGAATCACCATCCTCCTATGCTGTAATTTGATGGTTCCGATTGTCTGAAACTGACTGTGATTGGAAAATTTGGCAAGCCAAGATGCTTCAAGAACATTAAAACTCTGCCTTGTGAGTATTTTTACAACAAGCGTGCGTGGATGACAAAAGAAATTTTCAAACAATGCTTATCAACATGGAATTTAAAGTTTAAAAAAGATAATAGGCAAGTTATTCTATTTGCAGACAACTGCACGTCGCATAATGTAGCAGAGAGGATGTATTGCAATTTGACATTAAAGTTTTTCCCGCCAAATTCTACATCTTACTTGCAACCGCTCGATCAAGACATAATTAAGGTCCTTAAAGTAAATTACAGAAAGAATTTAGTACGCGAAATATTGCAGTCTATTGATGAGAACAAGCAATTACCCAATCCGAATGTTTTAGATGCCATAGACAACATTATCAGTGCCTGGAGATTAATTTCAAAGAAAATGATTGAAAATTGCTTCCGTAAAGCCGGTTTTGTTGTCAGTTATAACGCAGAGGAAAACATCGATCCTGATTTTGATGGTTTTGATGAATGGGAGATCATTCGAAGCAAGGAGGTTTACAGGCAGCTTTTGTCTGACGTTCAGTTCGACGAATTTGTCGCTGTGGATGATGATATTATTACTGAAGAATTTCTTTCTGACGAAGCGATCGTAAATGATGTCACAGGGAATCAAGATGGCGACTCCGATGGCGATGACCAAGACAATTCTATGGAAGAAATGGTTGCACCTACTGCGAAAGCACTGCGTGAATCGTTAGAAATCTTGAAAAGACATTTGATGTGCCAAAATGAAACACCTTATGAAATGTTCAACAGTTATTACCGTTTTCACAATCATGTGAATAAAAATATTGCAAACATGTCTAAACAGACAACACTTACGAAATATTATAAAAATCTTTAATAAGGTAAAAATAAAATAAAATATCTTTATAATATATAGCATTGCTTATTTCATAAGTACTCTGTTAATTTCTCATTGCATGAATTTCTATAAAAAAAATTAAAAAAGTTTTGACAAGATTGGATAACTCAAAACTCGGATAATTCGAAGAAAATTCTTGGTCCCCTCAATTTCGAGGTATCAGAGTTTCACTGTATCTCACAAGGATTGATTGTACATCCTACAGCAAAATGTTCCCACCGGGCCCATGTGACACACCAAAATTAAAACACACTGACATGACATTTCACAATATAGATGGACCAGATATAATAGTTCCAAGCATCCCAGTCTTCCTATATTTCCTATATATTTTTTAAGGTTCCTATAAATTCCTATATATCGACAAATATTCCTATATTTCCTATTTTTTCAAGATTCTCTTGTGTTTATGTTTAAGACATCTAAAATATTTTAAAAAGGCCAAAATTTTTTGATTTAATTTTTGGAACGGAAATTAATCTATCAAATCAAGGAAGTAAATATAGATCTACATTCACTTCCTTGATCAAATTATCTTATGTATTGCACTCTTCCTCCTTTTACATTCACATTTTCCCCTATCAAATGCCCACATAAAAAATGCAAGAGACATCGTAAATGGAAAACAGCTGACAATTGGTATTGGTTGCAGAAATGAAAGCAATACTCTTTCATCTGCAAATTCATTAATCAGTGATTCTGAAAATCAAATAGAACCAATTTTATTTTGTTCTTCACAAAATGATATTGGTACGAGGGCAGAAATTTTGTGGGCAATGAAAGTTGTTCAGTCTAGATATTCTTATTCATCCTGTGATAATATAAAAGAACTCTTTGAGTCTATGTTTCCTGGTGCAGTTCCTGGAAACTTTTCGATGAGTTCGTCTAAAATATCCTATCTTATATCTGATGCAATTGGGCCTTACTTTCATAAATGCCTTCTAAGTCAACTTAGATCATCATATTCTTACACTTTAGAATATGATGAAACTACAAACAAACAACTTGTTAAGCAACTGGATATAAAAGTTCGATACTGGTCACCAGTTGCAGATGCAGTAACTGTTCGTCATTTACGAACATACCTTATGGGACATGCTACCGGAATACAGATAGTCCAGAAGATTATATTTGCTATTGATGAAAATGGATTGTCCTTAAATAAACTTGTGATGTTGGGCAGTGATGGACCTAATGTCAATAAAACCGTTTGGAGAATCATCAATGACGAAATATTAAAGACAAAAAGACCAAATGATGTTGGACTTGTAAATGTAGGAACCTGTTGTCTCCATGTTATGCATAATGTGTTTTCCAAAGAATTGGAATTGCCCAATTTCTGCAACATCCCGGAATTAATAATCGATATTCATTCTTGGTTTAAAATGTCTGCAGCTAGGCAAGAAGATTATTTTATCATTCAGCAAAAACTAATTTTAAAACATAGCAAATTTCTTAAACATGTTGAATGTAGATGGCTAATATTATTGCCTGCCTTTGAGAGAATCCTGGAACAATGGGAAGGATACAAATGTATTTCATTAACGAACTTCTAAAAAGTCAGCGCTCTGTTTCGTCAAATGCTTGCTATATAAGAATCAGGAACAAGTTAGTTATGAAACAGACTTTTGCAGAATTGTGTTTCTTAAAATCATTTGCTGAATCATTCAGTTCATTCTTAACATTTTTTCAAAAGCAGGAGCCACTTATTCATTTACTCTATGATGAACTTATTCTTATTACAAAGAAAATTTTAGGGAAGTATATCAGAAGTAATATTTTGAAAGAGTGCAAGAAAATTTCACAACTTAAATGTCTCAACCTTGAAAATGAGAGCATTCATTTAAAAGAAAAATATCTTGAAATGGGAGATAGATGTTATTCTGCATTAATCGCACTACCTCAGGAAAAATGTAAAATTATCGTAAAAGGTGTCTATGGTTTCTATAAAGTTGTAACACAGTTTATGTTAGAAAAGTTGCCTTTGGATAATGAAATTCTCAAAAATTGCAAAGCCCTTCAACCTCAAGTACGCCAGGAAGCATGGACTTTAAATGCTATGAAAAATTTAGCTAAGGCATTACCTATAGAAATTGACATTGATCATTTAAGCGATGAATGGAGATTATATCAAAATGAGACAAAAATAAGAATTGATCATTATTGGAGGCATTTTTTCTGCATGAAGACTTCTTCAGATCAATTGAAATATCCTTCAATTATGAAGCTTGTTAAAGTTGTCTTGGTTTTGTCAGACGGTAATGCTGTAGTTGAAAGAGGATTTTCTGATAGCAACATGATTATCAGTTCTGACAGAATAAAATTATCTGAAATTTCAATAAATGGTATCTTTTCCATTCAAGATGGACTTAAAGATTACAATAATAGGCCTCACATGGTTCCGATTACAAGAGAAATCTTACAAATGGCCTGCTCTGCTCATAGTCATTACATGCAGTGTTTAGAACAAGAAAAAAAAGCAGAAGAAAAGAAAAAAGTAGAAGAAATGGCAAGATAGCAGAAAATGAAAAGAAGATTTAGTTGAAAAATCAAAATTATATGCTGAGAAAGAAATAAGACAAGTTGCAGAAATAGAAGTTGGAAATGATTTGCTCAGGGATGGGAATGAAAAACTTAAACAGGCTTTGGAGAAAAAGGATTTTAAAGCTATTTCTTTAGCTCAAGCTATGATAGAGGCAGCAAAAAATAAATTAGATGTTGCATATAAAGAAATGAAAATTAATAGAAGCAAACAAAAAGTGGTGGAAAAAAGAAAGCAGACTATAATTAACAGTATTTTTTCAACATCAGAAACTCCTGCAAAAAAAATTTAAAAAAAATAAAAATATTCATATCATTGCTTATTGAAACAAACTGTTAATAGCTGTATTTTATATTAAGAATTAAGTTTTAACAATTGAGTTTTATCAAATTTTAAGATTCTCATGAAATCATTGTTTGTAAAAGCAACATTTGACATAAAGAATGCGGCATTCAAACTTTTTAGTTCATTTAAATTGTAAATGTCAATTTTAATAAATCTTCTAGATGAAAACTATTTGTAATGGTCTGGCCTCCAGTTCCTATATTTTTACAACATTTCCTATATTTGGCAGATATCATTCCTATAAATGTACATTAAAATTCCTATATTTTCTATATTTTTCAATTAAAAACTGACTGGGATGACTGTAGTTCCTATAAGAGTAACTTTTCTGCGTTCCATGTTTAGGATTTAATTTAATCCCAATTACATCAATCGAGGATGCAGATGATTTAAATTCTAACCTTTCGGACGACAAAAACACTGGGACTGCAATCAGAACTCCACCTCCTCTAGAGGCTGTTTTCCTATCTGTTCTATACACCGAAGAAGCATCGTTGAAGAGCATATTATCAGTGAAGGAGGAGTAATAATAATAATAATAATAATAAAAATAAAAAAAAAAAAAAAATATACTTTTTTTATAAAAATAAAAAAAAAAAAAAAACTGCAGAAAATTGGCAATCTAGAACTTAACTTCGGTCGGCGACATTTCTCGTTCATTTCATAAATATTTTCTGAAGATGTGTGAAAAACCGTTTCTTAATATATAAATAATTAAAAAATGTGAACTCCTTTTTAATTGAAAGTCTTAATAGATGGATTTACTGTTAGAGCAATAAATATAAGAAGACTTTGTATTCATAATGGAATATTGCTTTATGCATCATGCTTTCTCACTTAACAACACAATGCAAAAAAATTAAGTACTGTAAGAAATATTCATTTGAACTTTAGAAAACGTTCTTGGACAATTTCAGGAGATAGAATATAGTGGCTGTTAAAAATTTTAATGATCGAAAATTTCTTTCACTTTTCACCTTTATTGTTACAAATTTATTTAATGCCATGCCTATATTGTTAAATTATTATCAATAAACTGCAGCAAGAGAATTTATAATTAATAAAACGTGATCACAGTAATTTTTCCCCCAATGGTGTCGCCATTTTGTTTTTGAGAATTCACTTTTGCATTAGCTTTTGGGGACGAAAAATTGAGAAAAAAAGGGAATTAATGTGCTATATATCTTAATTACTACATAATATACTGTAATATGCCAGTATATTAAATATTATACTGATCCCAAACCCTATTAGTACCAATAGAACATTGCTAAAACTATTGATTCTGTTTGAACTAATTCTGTCATTTGTAATAATGACATTGGCTAAAACTCCGATCGCCTTCTGTAATGCTAATCCTACAGAAGCTGACGAGGATTTTAGCTTGTCCACTTTGTCGGGCGACGAAGCATACATGAGCGTCGCTATCAATTGCAACTGGAAGTAGTCAGTCTGACGAGACTAAGCAAACACAGTTATGTTAACTTCGTCGCTTTCGTCATATTAAACAAACACACCCTTATTTCTCCATAAAATTAAAACTGCCAATAAAATATACAATGTGTTGTTCATCTACGAGGCACATCCAGAAAATAAAGATACAAACAACATGACATGGCCAAAATTATTTTTATAGCACGCCTTCATTACTATCAAGTACTTTTATCCAAGTTCAGTTTTCAATGTAATTACCACCATTATCCAAACACTTATTGAGTCTGGGGACAAGCTTTTGCATTCCGGTGTAGTAGAAGGATGCCGCCTGTCTTTTGAACCAAGCGTTGACTTCATGCTTCACATCGTCATCATCATCGAACCGTTTCCCAGCAAGATGCTTCTTCAGGTGAAGAAACTCGTGGAAATCGCTGGGTGTGAGGTTCGTACTATTCGGTGGATGATCCAGAACTTTCCACTTGAAGCTTTTCAGCAACTCTGTGGCGATACATGCCGTATGGGGTCGAGCATTGTCATGGAGGATGCAGACCCATAGAGAAGAAATAAACAGACCCCATTTTCAATTTATTTCTTCTCTATGGGCAGACCCCATTTGTTAACACCCCCCTCCTTAAACAGCAACAATTTGTCTGTGGATATCAGAGCAGAGATAGGGAGGGACAATTTAGATGCAGACTAAGCGTAAATATAAATGATGATAATAATTCGATAGACATATTAAAAGATACCTTTAGATGTGCTTTAAATATTATTACGAGAAATTTTTAAAGTTATTGCAGTGAAGTGAATTTGGAGAGTCAGAAATGACAAGCAAAATATTTTGCTTCAGAAGTAACTAATAGAGATCGCCATATGTTCACTTTGTGTTGCCATAAAGGCAAAGTTACTTTAGATGCTTTGGTTTTAAATCCATTTTTTAAAGACCTGATGGTCTAAATTCGAATGATTCCAATATCGAATGTAGATCTAGAAATTATTTTGGCAATATTAGAAATTGCAACTCTTCTTTTTCTATGGTCAGTGCACAAGCTGATGTTCCTGACTCTGTGATAAATGGTATATATCATTTTAAATTCACTATGTTTTATATCACAGAATAGGGCGTATGACTCCACAATATGGGCTTGAATCATGTTATGCACAATTATATCTCTGTGATCGAATTTCTATCAGCGGGGGATCCTAATTTATAATAAATAACATCACATATACAGTCTATTCTAAAAGCGTTTTCACTTGCTTAGCAGGAGTTGAGCTAACCGGAATTAATCGGTTATAAAGTCTAGTAGTTTGAACGAACATCGTATAAGTTTAAAATGGACTTGGTCGTACAGAGTGCAAATAGGTATCAGATTTATGACTGTGGGGGCTTATTACAGTACTTTTAACTAAAAAGTTTACTCGCTGCTTTCTATTTCTGTAAGATAGTCTTTGCAGCTGAAATATTTAACACACTTATTAAAAACAAAGCAGTAAATAATTTTATTTTCCATTCTGTATTTCGAAAATTGATAATTTCACTAATTATTTTTTAAATTCTGTAATATTTTGATACCAAAATAGTTCTTGCCACCATACATTCTGCATATATTTTATAAGATAATGAAAGCCATTACGATATACCATATAGTAAACTGCATACAAGGCCTGTTTGGAAATTATCCGGATTGAAGCTACAAAAAAATATGGTTTAAACTCACATAAATGTTTAGTCACCTTCAAAATAAGCACCATCTGCAGCAACGCATTTAGCCCAGCATTGCTGCCGTTGGTCGAAACAATTTAAACTCGCCAAGAGCTCCGCCATCGCATTTTGTGTTGTCATGTCCACATCCTCAAATCTCCGTTCTTTGAGCGCTTTCTTGATCTTTGGAATTGCAAAGAAACCGCACGGAGCTAGGTCAGGTGAATAGGGAGGCTGCCTGATCTGAGTGATGTAGTGTTTTGTCAAGAATTACTGCACGATATGCGCTATGTGTGCTGGTGCGTTGTTGTGGTGCAGCATCCAATCTCCAGAAGCCCACATTGTTGGCCGTTTCCGTCGATTCATAACACTCCGTTGCGGTTTTACCGACTTTAAAACAAAATTTGATGATGAAGCCTGTACACCTATGAAGCTCATTTAGGTGCCGATTTTCAAGTGCTGTTTAAAAATACAGGAGCTCATATCCATTAATAATGTACATATATGTGAGTTTTGTATAATAAACTAATAAATTCATTGTTTGTTTCAAATAATTTGCACAAGGTGTAAGCTTTTTTTCTTGCAGTGCTATAGCAGAAACCCCATTTGTTCCTTAACTTTTGGAGGTTTGTGTACCTATATTATAGAATGTTTACCTCCCTAAATATAGTGGCTAGAAGAGGTAGTGCGGCAATCACTAACTATCCCAATGCTAATCCAAAATGATGCACGTGGAGGTGGCGCTGCAATCAGTAGATATGCTAACGTGTAAATAATAAAGAAAATAAATAAATTTTATAGCTGCAGCCACATAAGTTGAACGACAGAATGACTTCATTTCTAACGCCAGCCAATAGACGTTAACGGGAAGTAAATCGCTTAGCTATTCCATGAAACATCCGCTTTCATTTTCGAAACATTGTTTTCGTATTTATATTTAGTTTCTATTTTCGTTTTTTTCTTTTAAATAGATAAATGAAATTAATAAATTAAAAAATGACGCAGAATAGTCGACTCGAATGCAATATGTTTTATTATGACTTTTAATAGGCTTTCCACGTTTCAACGATATCTCCACCATTACTATAGTAGAACAAGTGCATCATGGATAAAATCCAGACAAAGCTTATTGATGAGATGACTTACTGCACATGTCAAAAAGATCGTTCAACTTAAGTGGCGGCAGCTATAGCTACTGCGAATTGTATGGCTAAAAATAATGTGTGCCCCTTATTTCAAAAGACTGCAATACTCCCTAATTGCTCAAAAGCTGAGTTTTCAAATGAGTGATTGTGATTAAGTGAATGCGGTTTAAAATATTTGATCATAAAGGGGATTAAAAACATGATTTTTTTTTAATTTAAAAAAAATTAACTTATAATTTTAATTATTGAATTACAATGAAACTTCAACAAAATTTAAACGTTATAATAAAATAATACAGGGACTTGGAGTAAAATAAAGCAATCTTAAAATTAACTTGCTGAAAAACTTTAATTAAAAAGATCTGATATCAAAAATAATGGTTTGAGGTTATCAAAAATAATAGTTCTGATCTACAAAAAAATCTTCAAATATGCTACAATTTTAAAGAATGAAAATCCTCAAATCCATCAATTTGGCTATGTCTATTCTTGAAATTCATGGAAGAGCATATTAATATCCTATTGAAGATCGGAAGATAATATTGAAAATTATGAGCTTTTGTTTTCAATTTTGTATTAATAGAGTAATTTTAAATATTAAGTGAAATGAAATGTGGTTGCTTCATAGTATTAAATGAAATGATTGTCCAGATTAAGAAGCAACAACAGACAAAAAATGCCGTCGAACCTCAATCAAATATTAAATAAATTACCATTTTTTAATAAACTATTTATGCATAGTGATTTTTGATATCAGACCTTTCTAATTAAATTTTGTCAGCAAGTTAATTTTAAGATTGCTTTATTTTAATCCAAGTCCCTTTATTATTTTATTTTAACCTTTAAAATTGGCCAGTATAAAAATAAATATTAATTTTATATTTATATAAAACATATTTATACATATCTAAATTTTAAAATTTATTTAT
>JAHWFO010091316.1:293837-324284 GCA_023313115.1 Rhysida immarginata
CCCCCCCCCCCCCTTGTGAGGGAGGCTGGGGAGAGGGGGTAACTTTGAAATTTTAAATAGAAACCCCTATTTTTAATGTTATATTCAGATTGTACACAATTTTCGAGAAATGTTTAATTCTTGGTGTTTTTTCAATTGATACAACCGTTTAGGAGATAGAGGCCCTGAAAGTGTGGAACTTTTAGAGAGTGGGTCTTACAGACATTCCTGTTCTACTTTTTGATGGTCTTTAAGAATCCGAAGTCAGAATTTCAAAAATCCAATATTTTTTTAATACACACGCATAGACTCTGTCTCCATAGGACTGCTACCCCCAAAAGTTTACTTGTGCACTAAAAAGTTTTGAATTTTTGAAATTCTGACTACGGATTCTTAAAGACCATTAAAAAGTAGAATAGGAATGTCAGTAAGACCCACTCTCTATCTCTGTCTTCATCGATAAAATTGGGTTCAAAACTTTAAAAGATCCACACTTTCAGGGCCCCTATCTCCTAAATGGTTGGGTCAATTGAAAAAACATCAAGAATAAAACATTTCTCGAATATTGTGTACAATCTGAATATACCATTAAAAATTCATGGGTTTTCCTTTAATTTTCTGCGCATGCGCGATACCCGTGGCGCTACCTGTAGGCGTTAAATAAAGTATAAAAGTGGGCGGGATTTTCAATCTACAGTGCGTGATCTCAGTATCAACATGCAAGTGCATTGAAACAGCATCATAAACGATGGGGCAAATCTCTGTCAAGTTTTCCAGTAATCACTGATGAAGTAATAAGACATTTTACCAAACACGTTTCTGCAAAAAAGTATAAATATTCTTTGGCTGAATATGTTAAAGGAATTTTGATTGCTGAAAATTTACTAACAAGGGAACCCCACATAGCCTAACCGCTTTAACAATGGAGTCCTGTATGGCTATGTATGCTGATATTTTTTCGTTTTCGCGGTTTATTTTGAAAGAAACACAATTTCACACTCTCTTATTTTGCAAGCATCTACAGTGGCTTCAGATGAGTAACATATTTCAATTTGGTGGAAATCTGTGACATAATACTCGAGGGATTCCCTTGTAAGTAAACAAGCAGGACGTTTTGGCATAGTGAAAGCTGTACAGAGGCCTGGATGGTATTCAGTCTGCATAAATTTTGGAAAAGATAAAATTACTGATGCATACTGTGGTTGTACAGCTGGGCAAGACAATTTATATTAGACTCAAAATACTTAATATTTATTTAAATACAATTTAAAAAGCGTGTCATGTACAAGCTTACAAGGTCGGGACACATTAATATGACCACCTCTCCTCCCATGGTATGCAGATGAAAAATCATTGCATATCATTAAAAGCTGACAACAGCATACGTGTAGTAGCATCCGTTAACACGGCAACTGTTGCCGTCACGGGCGGAGCAAGTGACCTGTCGGACCTCCAAAAGGGGATGATCATTGGCTATCGGGCCAAGGGGGGCAATATTTCTGAAACGGCCACCTTTGTGAACTGCTCTAGGGCTGCCGTTGTGAAGGTTTACTGCGACTGGACGAACCAGACAGTTTTGAGCAACCGAAGAGGTAACTGTGGGACCCCACGGACCATCGATCCTAGAGGCGAGCGTCGGTTACGGTGCCTGGCCAAGACCAATCGGCATGCCACTGTTGAGCAACTGACACAGCAAATGAACAGTGGGGCCACTAGGCGTGTCAGCACCAAGACAGTGCAACGATCCCTCTTGAGGGTGGGGCTCCGGAGCAGGCGTATGGTAACAGCACCCATGTTGACGCCTGTGCATCGCCGAAAACGCCTCCAATTCGCAATGGACTATCGCCATTGGACCTCGGCCGAGTGGCAAAGGATTGCTTTCTCTGACGAGTCACGGTTTCTGGTGAACAGAGTGGAGAATTCGCCGGGAAGCATCTGAGAACAGGCATCCCGACACCATCGTTGGCAGACGACAGGTTGATGGGGGAGGTGTGACTGTTTGGGGGATGTTTTCGTGGTATGGTCTGAGTCCACTGATACTGCTGGAGAGTACACTGAATGCTGTTCGTTACCTGACGATCGTCGCAGACCAGGTACAACCCTTCATGCCGACAGTGTTTCCTCAGAGTGATGGCACCTTTCAATAGGACAATGCTCCCTGCCATACTGCCAAAATTGTCCACGACTGGTTCGAGGAGCATGAGGATGAATTCAAGATACTCCCATAGCCACCAAATTCCCCGGACCTCAACCCCATTGAACATTTGTGGGACCATCTCTATCGCCATGTCTGCAAGCTGGACCCACCACCATGCACGGTGATGGAATTACAGGATGCACTGATCGCCGAATGGTACCAGAAACCTGCAACCACCTTCCGAGGACTTATCGACTCTCTGCCACGTCGACTAGCTGCTGTGCTTGCCGCCAAAGGTGGATATTCCGGATACTAGCAGGTGGTCATATTAATGTGTCCCGACCCTGTATACTTAATGTGAAATTTATTAATTTTACTGTTTTTTGAAATATGATTTTTTTTTTTTTTATTATATTTCAACAAGAATTTATTTAAATATTAGCTTATGAAAAACATGTTATCGTGTTGGTGCTGACTTGTATGCCATCTTGTACTTTCACTTGCTTGGCTTGAAATAAATTTCTCATGATACTGCATGCACTGATTAACTTTGTAAGTGGACCAAGCCTTCAGCGTATAGGACATAAAAATCAAATAATAAAGAAGTACATCCATATTGGTCGTCACACAAAAGTAAATTCTATTTTTATTAGTTATAAACAAACATTTTTGATAAGTATTAGTATAAAAATAATTTTTTAGGAGATCTCCATAGCGTACGTAACAAAAAAAACAACTTCGCGCACTGGCTGTTAGGAGGAAGCAACCCACTGTTCCGTTATGACTTCAACTCACTAGAGGGGGTTGAGGTATCAGAAAACCTGTGAATAGGGGTTCCTATTTAAGATCTCACAAGGAAGGGGGGGGGGTAATATTTTATCTGAAGAACTTCTCCCGCGAAATAAGTCACTTTGGATTTTGGACATTTTTTTTTGTATTGTTTGGTTTCGGGGTTTTTCGTTTTCTCAAGATAAATGCCTCGCCTTGTATACATGTATTTGCACCTACAAACGGCACTTATTTATCTCATGTTGAGTACACAAGAATACGAACAAGCTCAATTTCAAGAGGGTTCTACATTTTCTAATTGTTTATGAAAATTCTGCAGTTCAGTCTGTGATGTCAATCTTGAATTCAGTTAGATGCCTTCCACAGAAGTGGCTGCTGCTATTTGTGATGTTAAGATCAGTTCTCGATGTCATCCTCATTTAAATTGTCCTGCTACAAGTACATCCGTCCCTGATGGCTTTCAAGCAGTAGTTACTGTTGTTTCATTGGTCACTGTTAGCGTAGAATCATGATCGGTTGTCTCCATGTCCATCAATAAACAACTAAATTGAACTGTATTGTCTTTTAAGTCTATCCATCTTAACTCTTTCGGCTCTGGCATACTATATTTAGTACATATATTAAAGAAGTTTTTACAACTAGCGTATATTTTTGAATATTGGCCGCATTCACTTTAGGCTGCAACTGCAAATTTGACGGTGGAACGAAAAAATAACTGTTTAAAGGCTGCAATTCATTTAGGCCGCAAACTTCAAGGATCTACAAAAAGATCGAGTTACTTTGTTTTAGCGTCCCACAGTATCTTAAATAGTAATTTAGACAGCAGTTTTATTATTTATATAACCTTCTAAATTATTTTTTTATATTTAATGAAACTTTTATAAATTTATTAATGAAAGGTGTAAATAATTATAGTAATTTCATTTTAATTACCAATTGTAACTCTTTATTTCTTCGATGGCAGCCATGGCTCTATCAACGAAACGCTGACCAATAGAGTGATAGAGCATTCTATGGCGTCACAACACATTGGAATAAAGTGGGCCTAAGGAATTGCCGACAGTAACTTTAATAAGTGAATTTCATAATTTCTGAATGAAAATAAATGTGACTGGTTAATTATTGCTCTGAAGGCTTAGAATTAGTGCCCTGCGATGGTCAAAATTTTGCAATCGATGGCTACTATCGATGGTTTTGTTTCCATTGTTAAATTTTACGCAAATCGTTATAATTGTTAATAAATTATTTTCCAATCGATGTTTTCCAGTATTGGAAAAGTTAAGTAAATTGGACACAATATTCGAGATGGATGGAAATCGTATTTTATTCAGTTTTCCAGGAGAGTTCATACAAAGTTTTTATAGGAACACAACTCAAAATTAACAGTTGCTCTAAATGCTTGGGTTTTAAAGAACATCGTTCTTTATTTAAAGTGAGTCCAGCTTTTGAAAATAATCGTTCAGCTGGAACTGACATAACTGGCACAGATAAATATTTGACAGCTAAGCAACACAAATTGTAATTAAAATTCTGCATTGCTTTCCATAAAAGGAGAGGATTTAGATAATGCGATTCAATGGGGGATGATAAATACGATTTCAAGCTTGGATGAAGACCTGCTTGAGTCCCTTGAGGTCGGAATGCTTCACTAAATTGTGAAATAGTAACATTTCTTGCAGACCATAAACTATCATCATTTTCGGCACAATTAGAAATTTCTGAGAATGAGAAATCAATTGTGAATGTAGGAAGTGCAAATAGTTCTTTGTTTTTGTAATTGCAGTGCTGCAGCATCGAGTACTTTTGAAGTCAACCTTCTTGAATCTAGGATTTACAACAGTTGCAACACTGTACAGATAATTGGATTCAAAAGTGCCAAATCGCATGTCCATTTGATGAAATGCAGACTTTACAAGTTGCTTTCCAATATCGGTTTTAGGGTTAACTCTCTCAAACTGATTAGCAACCAATCTTAAAAGAGGAATCAATTTGCTAATCGTAGAACATTTTTCACTACATATTTCCTTAGTGATTAAGTAAAACGGCTTTAAAATCAACAATCCATCTTGGATGACAAGCATTTCGTTACCTGTCAGCATATCAGGTGCTTTGTAAAGATAAAGTCACAGCTTCAACTCTACAAAACGTTGAAGCATTAAAACGATTAATTGGTTCAATCGGGAAAAAAAATTAAAAAAAAAAAGTAATTATTAGTAATTTATTAGTAAACTGTGAGCGCTGCCATCTTTGAATGACCATCGATGGTTGGCAACCATCGAAATTGCGATGGATCGAAAGCTAAACCATCGATGGTTCGATGGTTGTTCGATGCATCGCAGGGCACTACTTAGAATATTAATTTCATTGTTAGAAAACTATTCAACAAAAGCTGGTTAATTTTAACCCATGAACTCAAATCTACCGTGTTTTTATTGGATCACAGAATAAGAATAACAGAAGTGACACTCCTAGGGTTTTCCATTGTAAGCGATAGTAGTGAGCAGATGCTGACTTGCTGGTGGTGCCCTACAACAGCTGTGATGTTACAATACGAGCAGACGCTCATTTTACCAATGTGTTTCTATGAGTTTATCTCGTTTTACCTGTTTCCTTTTTTATTTTGTGTCAATTTTTAATTATTTTTTTTAATTAAGTAAAAGACACGTATGTTCTAAAATTAATAAAAACAAATCACTTAATATTGCAGAAGAGCTTTTTTAATGGAAAATATAAAAGAAAAATGAATTTACAAAATCATGCAGGTTCACAAAATTTAGCTTACAGTCTAAAGCGTCTTGTCATGTGGCACTCTCACATTGTGTAGCACGTTCCAAAGGTCACACACACATGCCACAAGCAGCAATACTCGGATATTTTTATCGTTTTGCAGTAAATACGTCTTAAACTTGGAGTTTGTGGACAAATTGCCCATAATAATTTGTGTAATCCTTATAAAGATCCAAAATTCCACTGACAAACTGAAATCTATACAATAATGAGTGTTTGCTTGCTTCTTTGTTTGCTTGCTCTACAAGTGTTTCAACTAATAATCATTTTCTGTATTGCTGATTCAAATACCCCTTTTTAGAAAACCATTTGAGTACTCATTTAAATCAATAATCTCTTGAATAATTGCAACAAATGTTCAAAATATAATCTATTAACCATCCAAATATACATGTCATTAACAATTATCAATATTTATTTTATCGTTAATAAATTACAGAGCACCTCCCACCCTTAGTAAAATTTAATACATAAATAAAGACTCCCAGAGTTTATTAAACAATCTATCTCAATTCCTAAATTTCAGATCACCTTAGAACTTTAAATAAATTTTCAAGCAATTAAAGAAATGTTTACAGTCGAATCTCGTGATGCTGATCTCGTGTACCACGAATCTTTATCTAATTCTGACTCATTTTCTAAGTTTGGTTGGCTGGCTACTATTCTTATGCAATTTTACTAGTTCTACGACAAACTCTGTTTTCACGAAAACTTGGATAAGTCGAACCTAGTTTCAGGTCAAAGTTCATGACATATAGTAGTTATGTACTGTACTGGGTTAAGGAATCAATATACTAGGTGGTGCAATAAAGATTTTGTCTGCTACAACATAATATGAGGTTATAGATTCTTGTTATCATATTTATGCTATAACAGACATCCTGAAATGTAATGCAGAAGGTTTTCAATGTGATTTCCATCAGCTGCAATCAGATTTTAAAAAGGTTCAGCGCAAAAAAGGTTTTAAAAGTTTTTGTCTACTGTGGTTTAATTGTTATATTGTAGAAATGAACTACAACTTCAACTTCAAGTAATATTAACACATTGACATTTATTACTGCAGGATCGTGACAATGGCTATGCAGTCAGTTTCACATAACAGTGCAGCTGTTCAACTACAACTGACAGAGACAGCACATGTGATACCTATACAACAAGTAGCGCACTCGGGTGCCCTAATCCTATAACACCTCCCCTCTTTAGATAGTTACATAGATTAGATATTCAAACATTTGTTTATAATTATACAATGAGTGAAACTATTGACATCCTACACAGCTTCTATACAGTATAGCAATACAATTTCAGTATAACATTACAATTAAAGTATAACAATACAATTAAATCTGATAGCAAGCAATATAACTGGTTACTATACAACTTATTGGGTTTTACAACAATTCTTTTTAATGATAATTTAATCTTATTGTGTTTATTTGCTCACATAATCTTTGAAGTAGTGGGGTTTCTGTATTACTCTGCCCGATCTGGTTGTTGCTCTCCTATTATTGACTGGGACATTATCTATTGGTGTGTCATTTGTTGACTCCTCTTCTGCCTGATTTTCCCTGTTCTGGTTCACATTGGGAGGGAGGTTAGCTCTTTCTTCATTATCTGTGTGGCAACGGCTAGTGTTATTACCTGTTTCACTTGTTTTATAATTCATTGTATATCTATCAATCATTCTATCTAAGTTATCTTTTCTATTGAATTTATTATGTTCAAATCGTCTTAGAAATTTCCCGTTCCGTATATATAACTTGCCGTTAGTTATCAGCTTAACTTGATACGATCGAGGTCTGTGAATATCTTTTTTATGACAATTGCTGGTTCCCAATTCGACTTTGTTTAATTTCATCATGACGTTATCATTCTTTTTTAATTCTACTAGGTCTCTAGCTGATCTATTGTAGTATTTCTTCTGAGTCTCCTTCCTTTTCTTGCAAACTTTCATGAAATGTTTGTTTCTGCGTTTGGGCTCTAGTAAGTCGTTTTTTGTAGGTAATAATCCATTTAGCTTCCTTCCCAAAGAGTAATTCGGCAGGAGTTGGAAGATTTCTGCCCAATGGTGTATTTTGATATTCCAGCAGAGCTGTGTGATATACAAATATCTCTATTATCGTATATTGCCTTTTTAAGTAATAATTTGATTGTCTCTCTATGAATCCATTTGATTGGGGATTCTCTGAGCTGGTCTTGTGAGTTATTTCCCACTGTTCCAAAAAGTTTTGAAATTTATTGTCGACGAATTGAACATCATTCCCCGAGTAAAATACCTTAGGTTGCCGTGTCTCGCAAATATGGCCTTTACATGATGTATAATTTTGTCATAGGTGGTATTGTCATTCAGGCAGTACACTTGAGGGAATCTTGAATAGGTGTCTACTATCAATAGCTAATTCTTTTTGTTGAGTTCAAATAGGTCTGCTGCCAAAGTGTGCCATGGTTGAGTTGGAGTTTCTCTATTGATCAGTGTTTCTTTTTGGTTATTCGTTTGATAAATCAGACATGCTGGACAGTTTCTCACTCTATCCTCAATCGCCGAGTCGATAAATGGCCAAAAGACATGTTCCTTGGCTCGTAATATTGTTTTTTCTATCCCCATGTGGTTGCAGTGTAATCTATCAATTATTTCTAGTCTCATAGACTTAGGAATCACTATTGTTAGCTCTATACACCACTCCATTAATCACTGTTAGCTCATCTCTACAAAACCAATAGCATTTTACCACGTCTTTGACTTGTCTCTTCTCTCTAGGCCAGCCAGTCAATATGGTTCCAATCAATACTTGTAGTTCTTCATCCCTCGCCGTTTCTTGTCTTACTGTTTTGTATTTCTTGGGTGAGATACTTTGATATTGTATCTTGTCTACTTGAGCATCAATTTCTGTCTCATTCAATGTGAATCCCTGGTCGTTGCCACTTGCTCTGGACAACGTATCTGCTATGTGCATTTTTGATCCTGGTTTGTATTTGGCTACAAACTGATATGGCTGTAGGCTAAAATGCAGCCTTCGTGATCTCAATGGGCATTTGTCCAGTGGTTTCCTTAGAACTGACTCCAGGGGTTTGTGGTCTGTTTCCACTGTGAACTCTTTTCCAAATAAATATTGGTGGAATCTCTGGCATCCATAGACTATGGCCAACATCTCTTTCTCTATTTGTGCATAGTGCTGTTGTGCTTCACTGAGTGTTTTCGAGGCATGTGCAACTGGTCCTCCGTCTTGTAGGATTACTGCTCCCATGCCATCCTTGGAACTATCCACTGATAACGTAATTGGTTTGTTTCCATCGTAGTATTGTAGCACTGGGCTTTTAGATAGTAGCCTCTTTAAATTATTAAATTCAAGTTCATGAGCTTTTTCCCAAAGCCATGTGGCATCTTTTTTTTTTGTGAGCATCCTCAAGTTTTTAGTGTTGTTCGACAAATTGGGAATGAATTTTTCCAGATATGTTATCATGCCCAACAATCTGTTGAGTTCTGTGGCATTCTTTGGAGTTGGAACCTTCTGTATAGCTTCAACCTTGTCAGGGTCGGCTCTTATGCCTTGTTCTGTGAGGACATGACCCAAATACCTAACCTCCTCGACACAGAATTGACTCTTTTCTTTGTTGAACCTAACTCCTTTTAGTTTAGCTCTCTTCAGGACTTGTTCTACAGTTGCATCATGTTCTTCCTGAGTTTTGGCAAACATAATCAGATCATCTATAAAGATTCTCATGTTTTTGATTCCTTCAAAGATTTCTGTGAAGACTCTGTGGAAAATCTCAGGTGCTACTGATAGCCCAAATGGGAGTCTGAGAAAGCAGTATCTGCCAAAGGGAGTAGCAAAAGTAGTAAGTTTTGAAGCGTTTTCAGACAATTTTATCTGCCAGAACTCTTTGTGTGCATCCAGCACTGTGAAATATTTACTTCCGGCCATTTCAGTTACTAATTCTTCAAAAGTAGGCATTTCAAATCTTTCTCTAATTAATGCTGCATTAAGATTCTGAGGGTCAAGACATAGCCGTATGCTTTTGTCTGGTTTGTGCACTAATACTATAGGGTTAACAAATTCTGTTGGCTCTGTCATTTTCTTAATGATTTCATTCTTTACCATTTTCTCAAGTTCTATTTTTAGTTTATCTCTAAGCTGTAAGGGTACTCTTCTACATGGAACTGCTACTGCTTCATATCCCACTCTTAATTTGAACTCTTATGGTTTACTAATAATTTTGCCTATTCCTTCAAATAATTCCTGGGGGGAGGCCGTGGCCTGGTGGGCTTTCACTGAACACAACTTCCGAGAAGTTAAGCTACATCAGGCACGGTTCGTCACTGGATGGGTGACCATCCGCAATAGCCAATCTTTACCCCCCCCCTTCCCGGCTGCTGCGACCATCATACAGCAGTCGTGAATCCAGGTCCATCCAGGGACCCAACTCGTCGGCCTCTGGCCATACAGGCCCTGGATGGACGTATTGGATCCAATTAATTAGTAATATAAAATAATATAAAGATTCAATTCATGGTATTTGGATAAAATTTTCGAATCACAGTGGATTTCTGAAATTTCATCATTCTTTGTTACTAACCCTAACTTTTGAATGGTCTTAATACATATGATTGGTTCTGATTTGTCCTAAGTGTTTATGATTAGAAAGTTGAGGGTCATCAATTGCCCCTTTATAATAACCTCCAGATCACATGTGCCCATAACTTTAAGCTTTTGTCCACCATAATTAGTGACATGCAGATTTGCCTTTCTTAATATTACATTACTTAATTCTAATTCTTTGTAAATATATTCAGTTAGAACATTAATTTGTGCACCAGTATCTAACTTAAATTTAACAGTCTTATTACAGTTTGTAAGGTTAACATTAACATACCAGTTGTCTTCGATACTAATATTACTTGCTTCCACTGAATCAAGAATAAGTTCATTGCTTGCTTCTTTAATCGATTCATTTAATAAGTTCACTTGCCTTGATCTGCACATTCTTGCAAAATGTCCTAACTTTTGACAGTGATTGCATTTTTTCTCTCTTGCTGGGCAGTTGTTCCCATGTTGAAATCCACACCGGCCGCACGGCGTTGTTGGCAGATCTCCTTGTCGGCCCTTGCGTTGCTGCGATGGTTGCTGCCACGCGCTTCATTTCTCACTGCGGTCGCCGAAATTTCTGCTGCCATTGTTCACTGAGTTACTTTGTTTCTCCTTCCATCTGCTGGTTTTGCCTTGATTCGCAAGTTTCTTCTTGCCGTAGTTCTGCTGTTTTACCTCGTTAACTGTTAATTCCTTCGTTTCTTTTTCCGCCATTGTTCTTATGTGTAACTCCGCTTCTTCTGCTGCTTTGCAAATTTGTATAGTCTTTTCCAGGGTTAAATTAGTTTCTCTGTGTAGCCTGTCTTTCAATCGCTGATCATATATGCCACCGACTATCCTATCTTGAATAAGCCGATCTTTCAGATTTCCGAACTCGCAATTTGCTGCCAGTTTCCTCAGGTCCATTAGGAAATTATCAAAGCTTTCATGGGGTCCCTGGTTTCTCATAATAAATTTGTGGCATTTAACACTGAGATTTCGTTTTGGTAAAAAATAATTGTTTAACTTATCTAGCATGATGTTCGGTGTTTTCTTTTCCTCTTTCGTGAGGCTTAGCGTTTCATAGATGTCTACCACGTTTTCTCCTGCACAGTGTAGCAAAACGGTGACTTGAACTTGGCCTTCCTTCTTATTTATTCCAGTAGCTAAACAGTACATTTCATAGCTGTTTTGAAATTTCTTCCAGTTGCTGCCTAGGTCTCCCTGAAAGGACATAGGTTTCGGCTGTTGTAGCGCTTCCATTATGCCATGTGCTTGTCAGTGGCGGTTCGTTAGAGTTACAGATTGGCTTTTGGCGTCGGTTTTGGTATTGTCTAAAATTGTAGTTCACTAACCATTGATAGACTGTCCTTCGTTTTTTGTCGACTGCACCATGTTATATTGTAGAAATGAATTACAACTTGAAGTAACATTAACACATTGACATTTATTACTGCAGGATCGTGGCACTGTCTAAGCCAGTCAGTGGCGGCTTTTCAACTACAACTGACAGAGACAGCACACGTGATATCTATACAACAAGTAGTGCACTCTGGTGCCCTAATCCTATAACATTAATCATACGCCGTAAATGATTTTTCTTGTGATACTGTTCTATTGCAGTTCTGAACATTGTATAACTCACTCATTGATGTCTCTCATTACGGTACATTTCAGAATGGAAGCATTAACATTGGAACAGCATGTGTTTATCATAAAGAAATTTTACGAAAATGCTGGAAGTAATGCTGTGGTGAGAGGCTTATTCAACAGAACCTTATTCAAAGATGCACCTGCAACACTCCAAGATCTTCGTATTGCAATTTCCAGAGATATGTGCAGTCGAAAATGATGTTCTTCAGAGTCACCACGGAATTCAGTTCAAGGATGTCTGTTATATATATGACAACAAGAATCTGTAACCTCATATTGTCGTAATAGACAAAAAACGTACTAACATCTTTTTTGCGCCAACCGAAACACATGTAATTTCAAAACAAAAAGAAATGTATCAATATTTTCTTACCACCTTGTTTTGTGTGCTGTTCATATAAAGCCTTGCTAAGATGAAGAGAGTTCGTGGTAAACAGGTCATGCATACTACGAACTGATATAGCATGCCTCTATTAGTTCATGGTAATGAAATTTGACTGTATTTAAGAAAAATCACACTCCCCTTCTTCTCTAAGCTCACATTTAATTGAATCATCCCAATTACTATGGAACACTCAATTAGTGTGTAGTAACACACACAAGATATAAATAAAAACAGCACATTTCATGTTGCAATAGTATATACACTACTGGACAGAGAAACTGAAATGCCTCCAAGAAATGTCACTGGAACAGATCACTTTACCAGTAGGTAGTATTCAAAGACATGTTTGTGTTTGCGTTGTTAGTGATGCCTCATTGACATAACCAAAACTCGTGATATTCATGTATCCACATGTCACACAGAAGCACCTAAAATGCCATTGCAAGGACAGCAACATCACACTTGCTGCTGGTATTGACTACTAAGGATACTGTACAGTGCTCCCGCTAGCCTATTTTAGGAAGGGCGCTGCGCCCTGCTTTGAGATTATTGCACCCTGCTGCGAGAGTATTGCGCCCTGCCACGATAGTAGTGTGCTCGTTTCCAAAAACATTGCTTTAGCTAAATTATTTATCCATGTAAGTAGATATTTTATTTAATTCGGTTAAATAGTTTTCAAACATATTTTTCTAGATATGTAGATGTGAGCATTATTGAACATATTTCACTTTTGGATTTGGCTGATCTTGAAAATATCCCGTTCATTTATGGGATGTCGGATATACAAGCAATTGCGAAACATTTTGCAGAAGATGAAGAACGGCTCCTAAACGAGTAAAAAGTTTTCTAACCTTAATACCAAACTTAAAAATGGAAGACTGATCGTTAAAAGCGATCGTCAGATCTATTTTATGGATCTAAACATGTGAATCAGGGATTAATAAATCTTTTTCGTAGATTAGCAAAAATATATGCTACTGTTACTGTCATTTCATTAAGTACTAGGGCAGTGGAAAGAGTTTTCTCTCAAATTAAATTAACAAAAATGCACTGAAAGAGGAAACACGCAAACCTATTTTATCTATTAAATTAAACTGTGATGTAGATTTATTTAATGAAATTTTACCATTTGCAGTAAAAGAATGGTTTAAAATTAAACATAGAAGAAGTGCCTCATAGGAGAATTGCCTTATATTTTGTATTTAAATTTTATTAAGGAATAAAGTATTGATTTCCTAATATAATGGGTCTATATATACACCATATTGCCATTAATGACCGGACACTTTTGATTTGAGACGTCTTGTCGAATATCTAGAAAAATACTTGACGAATTATCCTGAAATTTCAGGGGTGTGAAAAGAATGTTGCACCTCTTATATTTCAGTGAAGGTTTTCTCCCGAAGGCAAATAGGGGATCAGCAAAGAAGTGAACCAAAAAAATAATGTTTGGAATCATCCTGTAAAAATAATGCTTGAAATGCATTGTAGCTGTAGCATATGCTTAAGAGGCTTGTTTTACTTTTCTGTGTTGCAAAACTGGAAACCACTATGGATAACGACATAATGACCGATGAAGAAACCTCTTGTCCACAAAAGAATATTTTATTCTGCATATATGTATTTCGGTAAACAAAATGATGACGGCTTTCTCCAAACTTTTATTTTTGGATCAGACACCAGTATCAATTTCTTCTTCTAACGCTGATATGAAGTCAATATTTTTTCATGCCAGCGTAAGGAGAAGTTGATACTGGTGTCCAATCCAAAAATAAAAGTTTGGAGAAAGCCCCTTATCCTTTTATTTTTGAGAGCAACTGAAATTCTACTCATTCTATCGGCGATATCTTTCTCAATTTTCACAATATTTGCTTGGATTTTTTATAAGAGTAGCTCTATGCATTTGGCTAATAAATTATGCAAAAGACAATTTGGTAACGCATGCGCATGCGCAGTTAAACATTATTTAGTAAAAGTGCTCATATTTCATCAAATATTTAATATTTTTCTATTCTGATTGCAAGGTGTTGTCTGTACTGTAATTTGTCAAGTTTTCTGTAAATGGCATTGCATTGGGTTGAAAATCTTGCGTGTTATAAACAAAATACTTACGAAAACATTTCGACCTTTTTAAAGAAACCTTTATATCTCCATGAATACATGTGCTATTCTCATACAAATGAACACAGAAAAGTAAAACAAGCCTCTTAAGCATATGCTACAGCTACAATGCATTTCAAGTATTATTTTTTACAGGGTGATTCCAAACATTATTTGTTTGGTTCATTTCTTTGCTGGTCCCCTATTTGCCTTTGGGAGAAAACCTTCGCTGAAATATATGAGGTGTAACATCCTTTTTACACCCCTGAAATTTCAGGATAATTCGTCAAGTATTTTTCTAGATATTCGACAAAACGTCTCGAATCGAAAGTGTCCGGTCAGTAATGGCAATATGGTGTATAATTTCATTCCACTTTGAGCCTTGCCCCTGCCTCTCACCTCCCTTCCCCATGAGATGCCTTGACACTCCATGATGCCCTCTTGCTGCAATTGTCACCCTGCCCTCTGTCAATTCTAGTGGGAGCACTGCTGTAATATGTGATCACAGAGGATGGCAAGCTGTCGACAGCATCCTAGGTATCATCATTTGGAGCTGTTTGAAAAGGGTCAGATAGTGGGTTTGCATGAGACTAATTGCTCTGCTCAACGTATTGCCTGTGATATGTACCCTGGAGTGAGCACTGTGACACAGTATATTGCAGGATGGAAAGAGGAAGGCCACACATCAAGGAGACAGGGTTCTGGCAGCCAGTATCACACCACAGAACTTAAGAACGGACGCATCAGAAGATGTGTGACAATGGACTCATCTCAACATCCACATAAATCTTGCAATGTGTGCGTCCATTTCTGTTTTTATTTTATTTATTTATTTTATTTATTTAAAATTGTAAGCAACAGGCTGAGTGCCCAGTGACAGCTTACAGCTAAGCAGTTACAATGAAAGAGGGAAATAAAAGTAAAATGAATTTATAGATTATATAAAAATGAAAATATTAATATGAAAAAAAATGTAAGCAAAGAAAAACAGTCAAGATTTATAGATGAGTGAAATATTTTCAATAACAATTTTTTTTTGAAATGGTTATAATTCATTGCATTGATATCAATCAGATTAGATATAATATTGCATAATTTAAACATTCTATAGAGGTATAGTCTAATATTGGTCTTATTAAGACATTAAAAAGAAACACTGTAAAGTTAAGATTACTAAAGCTTAGAGAATTTCTAATGATAATGTTTTGTAATATGTAGTTTGGTAAGCTTTATTTGTAATAAAATTAATATGGTCATTGAAAGATAGTTTCGAGTTGAATATGACTCCTAGATCTTTAATATTTGATTTTCGTTGTAGAAGAATGTTATTTAAAATATAATCAAACGTAGGAACAGTTTTTAAGTGAATAAGTAATGCAGTGACATTTATCACTAACTAACATTTTATTTTCACTATACCATGATTCAATCGATTGAAGATCAAATTGTATCTGCCTGCCCGAAACAGTGGGGTTCTGGATCTGGCCAGCAGTGAACACAGACATGGTGTGGTTGAGTAAACGAAATATTAATGACAAAACTCCAATACTATGTACAGGATTAATTGAAAATAAATGCGCACGCAGGGCCCTGGTAAGCAGTAAGCAGTATCAAAAATTTAACCCAACATTAAAACCCTTAGGCATGTATACACAGGGTTACTCAATTATACATACAGGGCTAATTATACATAAAGTTTCAGAAGTGTGCATGCGTTAAAATTACCAAACCAACACCCCTCGGTATATTATGCACCACGTGTGCCACCAATTACATTAGGACTACCTACTTAGCAACATTCGGGTAATTATTCTGCCTGTATGGCTGCACAACCTTCCCATAATTGCATCAAAGTAGGGTTGGGGCTCGTTTCGTTCCTGCAGACATCATTATGGAGGCGCTCACAAGAAAACAACATCAAGAGAACGTCGTATGTCCCTTTTATATATGCCAACAATTAGGGAGGGACACCATAATCTCCTTGGTCCCACCAGACTAAGCACTGTTCAGTACGTATCGTCTGGGGGCCGAAATTACCTCGGGACTCCTACTAAGCCACACGTGTGCCAGTTTCCCTTGAGGTAACCTCTGGAAAACAGCGTGAGTGCTGCTCCATCACCACAATTGATGCTGTTCAAACACAAGTGCCACTCAATCTTACACTTGGGAAGGCTGTTTCACCTCACAAAATATACCCCTTGGTCTCCTGGCTCATATGTCAGCAAGGCATTCCACAATATATATCTCTTAAATTTATATGACAGAGTCCGTGGCTTCTGAAACGGCTATAACAGCTTAATACAGAATTATCTCTCAGGTCTCTATTGCCCTGTAAAAGCGACCTTTTAACTTTGGCATTACAATTTACGACCATCCTGGGTTGTTCATCTGACACTACAGTTTCTTCTCGACTTACTAAAAATTGTCTCTCTCGCCAAATTTGAGAAATCTACTATACATTTTGGTAATAACGCAGTTGCTTAAAACCTGAAGCTTCACTGCATAACACACACTCTCATCGCAGGATAGTATTCCACAACGGCGTTGATTCGACATCAAACTGATTATCTTTGAAGAAATCGAACGGCGGGCAGCAACATCAAAAATATATTCATTTCTTGTGAAACATCGCAGTACTACAAGGTAAAGAATGCAGGGCGTAGAAACAAATGCAAGCTTGCACAGTCTACCAGGGCATAAATATAACTCTCAAAATATGAGCGGGTCACTAACGTTCTTACATGGCAGCCGTCGTCACTGCCGCTCCAAAAACATAATCGCGACAAGAAGGAAACATTGTTCAACCTTGTCAATGAATTCCAATTTTCTGAACAAAACCAAATAACAATCAACAAAGGTAAATAAACTATAAAATTTTACATAACAATAAAAAACCAGGTTTCAGCATTACTTTCTCGAAATTTTTCCTAAGAAACAATTCCGACACCCGACAATCGCTCGTATGTTACACATTTAATCGCCACAATCGTGCTTACGTTACAAAACTACAACAAGACCATAAACATAGTAAAAATAGGTTCTTATTAAGAAGCTACCCTGTACGTTTTATTTCTTAAAAAATGACAGGCACCTCTCTAAAAGACTCGCAATTAGTGCCACATCAATCGCTTGAGATGGGTATGCATCAGGCCTAAAGAAAAAAAAAACGAACACCGACATAGGAATGCCACAAAATTGTAATTCTTGAGAGTCAATAGAAGTATTAATAATTTTTCCTATTTTATTGTTATCTGCAAAAATGGATAATTGGGAATATTTTACTGATTCTGGGGCATCATTGATAAACGTAATAAAAAGTAGAGCTTCTAGTATTGATCCTTGAGGAACACCTGAAGAGGAGATAAACTAGTCGAATAGATATCATAAATATTTACGTAGTTGATTCTGTTAGTTAAATATGAGAAAATCCATTTGACGTAATGAGGTTTTAAATCATAATTGATCAATTTCTTTGAGTAGAAAATAATCTTGGGTGCATTTCGGCGAAAATCATGAACGTTTGGCAAAAAGTGTGCACGAAAGTGTAAATCCGGGCAATTAGTTGCCTTTTGGTGAAAATCATGAATGTTTGGCAAAAAGTGTAAATCCGGGCAACTTTATCAGAGGCTTTTTTCAAGATCGATATAAATTACATCAACTTGTTTGTTTTCATTTATACCATCTCCAATAAAATGTACATAAATAAAAAAGACAGTTGATCGACCTTTAATAAAACCATATTGACAAGAAGAGAAACAAGGAGATAAAAAGGTAAAAATTTTCTGGTAGACTAAATATTCAAAAACTTTTGCAGGAAAACTAAGAATGGAGATAGGGCGAAATGTTTTATATCTTTTCTATTTGAATATAGGAACTATTTTGTTTTGCTTCCACACATTAGAGAAGATGCCTGATTGAAAGGAAAGATTGAAGATTAGATAAAAAGGATATAAAAAAAACTGACTACAAGCTTTATAAATATATGATTGGATGTTGTCAAGTCCACATGATTTTGTATTTCTAACATTTTTAATAGCATTGATGATTTCTGATAGGGAAAATACTTTAGTAGTACTGTCTGCTTTGGTAGTGCTTTGATATATCCCATGATAGGGAGTTTGGAATAACTTTCTTGTTAATCATTATTAAATGTTTCAACCTCTTGTTCGTAAACTTGACTATAATGGGTCTAGATTTTTTAACATCTGATTCCAAATCTGTGAATTATATCTATGTCATGAGAAGAACAGTCAAGATTTAATTTTATGCAAATTTTTTGAATATAGTCCATTAGGTTTTCATTTTGTTATTTTCAGGAATACCATTAATGAGTAAATTGGAATTATAAGAATATTGAATGGCATCTTCCAGTTGTCTTCATAGCTTGCAAATCTTTTTTTCATAGTTTCATTTCCTAATGACAAATGTGTGATAGTAGTTTCACATTTTGGTAGCTTTACCTGAATTTGTTTTAAATCAATGTAAATATCGTCTATTTTCTTGCAAAGAAAGACTACTGAATTTGCAAGGTCTATGATGGTGGTTTTCATTTCATCCAGGTGTTCTTTGATACAAGTAGAGATGCTATCAAGAATGCCTTTTTTTAGTTATTGCTTCATTTTCATAATTATCATTGGGATGTTCATTATCTTCTTGTTGTTTCCTAGAACAAAGCAGACATTTCCAGGATAGATCTTCTTTTTGAATTGAATATAGATCACTGATCGTAATGTCAAGACACCTGGCAAGAAATTTAATACCACACTCATTATCTTGTAGTGCTAGATGTTCTAATTTGTAAGATTTACTTGAAGTCAATTTTCAGAGCAAATTTTACACAATTCAGTAGAAGGTGCCATTTGAGTCTATATTAAATGACACTAGTATGACCATCACAACTGAAGATATATAAAAATTTGGCTCGTCTGTAAGAATAACAATGCTGGTAATAATGTGATTTGCTATAATAAAATGAGAAGTGCAAACAATGAAGCAAGTAAAACAATGGTCTGCCAAGCAATGATTAGTCTGCCAAGCAACTATGTTTGTTGTTGTAAGAAGATTGCTATGTTCATTATATGGAATGCATTGATTTCAGTGAAGGCCGTGGCCTGGTGGGCTTTCACTGAACACAACTAATGTGAAGTTAAGCAGCTACATCAGGCACGGTTAGTCACTGGATGGGCGACCATCCGTGATAGCCAATCCTCACCCCCCCCCCCCTCCCCGGCTGCTGCGATCATCACACAGCAGTCGTGAATCCCACTCGTCGGACTCTGGCAATACAGGCCCTGGATGGATGTATTGGATCCCAATTCATAAATAATAATAATAATAAAATAATAACTTACATTGTTGAGATGAGAAACACTTGATTACAGCATTGTCACAATATTGTTGCTGAACACTCGGTTGAAAAATCTTAGCTGAGAAAGTAGATATTGAACTGGCCCTAAGTAAATTTTTATTAAGATTAATATTACCTACATTTATCGTTTTATGAATTTTAATCGATCTGTAAGTATTGGAGATAAAATTATTAAATGCATAAATATTAAAATTACATGCATATTTTTATTTAAAGTTAGATCTTAAAAATAAGTTTGATTTTATGTCTATATTATAAAACCTTAAAATTATTTTTTCTCATCTTTAATTTTCTGTACCACAAAAATTAAAAATTCTAATTTGCAAAATTATGATTTGTTCCTTAGATGTAGATAGCGGGAAACCAGAAGAAGGAGAAACTGAGCCACCAGTTCAAAGATCTGAAGTTTCTGATGATCCAATGGGTGGAGCTTCGGTTAAAGTAGAGCAAAAAGAATTTGAAACAAAACAAATAGTAGCAGCTTCGGAAATAGAAACACGTAAGCCAATAAATATGGTTTTTTGAACTTTAAATATTTTATGAATTGGAGTGTAATGTTTAAATTTAAAATTACTTATAGAAATAAAGGTGGGGAAAAATTTTAAATTTGCTAAAGAATATTACAAAAATCGACATTAAGGGTAGACAACCACAAAAAAGGTCAAATTTTGATCTAATTGTCCAAAGTTGTTGAAACTTGGCACACATCTGAGGCAGGCTCCAATTAGATTCTGTACCAAGTTTCATAACGATATTCGAATTTATATGTAAGATATATGTAAAAATATATGCTAATTTCGAATTAAAAATTAGTTTATAAACATTTACAAAACCAATATACTAAAATTGAAGAAAGACATCACTATCCATGTTTTAGTACGGAACGGAGAAATTAAAATATTCTTGTCTGAAAATGTGAAAAATAATCAAAATGTAGTGTTGTGCATTTTTTCAAAAATTTGCTCTCAATAACTATTTTTTTAATTTTTTTAAAAAATTAACTATGACATTATTCATAATTTTCTCTCTGTCATGTACTTTTAATATTGTTTCTTTTTAAGTAAAAAAAAAATTCATTAGGATCTGACAGGTAGTTGTTTTGGAAAATCAAAACAAAAATTCGATGCAGGCAAAATAACAAAAGCTAAGAAAAACACAAATGAAAAATGCCAATTTTATACAAAAACATTATCACCATGGAATAGAAAACTTTGTTTTCCATATTTCTAATGATATTTTGCAGTATTTGACCCTGGATATATACTTGACCAACATACCAAGGCATCATATTTCTTGATTTTTTTTTTTTTTTTTGATGAAAATCGCAAAAAATTTTCATAGGGCTCGAGTAGCTTGGATATTACCAGGGAGGACATGCGCCTGATGGCGGAAGATCGCGATCGCTGGAGATCCTCCATAGGGCTGCTGCCCCCGCGACCCTAACGGATAAGCGGGTTTGAAGAGTAAGTATGAAAATCGCGATTTTTTGGTGGTTGTCTCCCTTTAAGCTAAATTTGCATACAGTAACAGATTTAATTTATGACCTTTGATGTTTAATTTTAGTTTCTTTATTCATATTTGACTCCAAAGGAGTAAAATTATTATAAAAAAACACTTTAATAATATGTGTAGAGAGGGGAGCAAAAAAAATAAAACAAATAGAGAGGGGATTTAAGGGGTGTTACTTGAAAGAACCCCGAACATAAGAATAGATGTGGCTCGTTAAAAAAAAAGGGACTCTTATTTTTGGTTTAAAAAATAAGATATTTATTATGAAGTACAAAAAAAATCTCTACGAAAAGAATATTCTATACAATACGGTTTAGTATTATGATCTCAATTATAAAAAAAAATATATATTTCTCGAAATAAAAAAAGGAATATTTAAATATACGCTAATACAGGAAAAGACTATGGTCAGAAACATTAATCGCTACATTGTGCGAATTGAGTTTAAATATTTAAAGATACATTGAGACAGACTTAATTCCTTATAAAGAATAAGAAAGAAATTTCAAATTTCCATTGTGCCTAAAAGAAGACTACGAAATAATAATCAGTTATTAATGGGAAAAACTGAAAAATGGGCAGCAAGGCGTCCCTTATATGCGTTATTGTTGAAATAGAATCAAAGAAAATTTTATTATTACCTTACAGTAAAAAAGAAAGCTGCACGAGAAAAAAAAATCATGGTTGCGGTGAGAAAGTGAGAATTTCACCTTTCTGGGTCAATAGTAAGAAAGAAGGACTGGTCAAGCCAGAAGCTGGAAATAGTCTGTCTAACAAAAAACAGAAAGAACACCAACAATAGTGTGATTCAACATCCTCATGGTCACGGAAAATTATTCGTGAGAGACAACTGCAGCAGACAGTGACTATGACTTGGAGATTTTTTAATTAACATTTATTTAAACAGTACAAACTCAACAATCACTGTCTGCAAACAGTTAAAAAAAACTCAAATAAAAAATAGAATAATCATTTACAAATAAATATTATCATATCTATATTTTTTTCTCTCTTTTTTTTTTTTTTTTTCCTCTTAACAAAGCCCCCTGTAATTTTCTTGAACACAAAAAAATAACGGTCATTTGTACAGATAGAAGTTTGGTTAAAATATATATTAAATGTATAATACGTTAACAAATGTAAAAAATACATATGTAGTAAAAAAAAAATATATAATAATAATTGGAAGATGGTCTTTGGGGGATTTTTTCATGCCATTACCTCCGATATTGATGAATAAATAGTGAAAAATAGTAAAGAAAATTCCACGGCCTGGACTCGAACCAGGGACCTTCGGGTTACCGTCCTGATTTTCCAATTTTCATTATATTATTTTCCAATTTTTATTATGACCATTTTCCAATTATTATTATATTATTATTCGCCATTTAATAGTAAAGATAGTCCTGGCTTGCGAACAAGGAGCCGCGCTTTAACCTATGCACATAGGACATGTTTGATAGCGACAGCTTCCATGTCCACGGTGGCTTAGTGGTTAGAGCATTGGGACGGTAACCCGAAGGTCTCTGGTTCGAGTCCAGGTCGTGGAATTTTCTTTACTATTTTTCACTATTTAAAAAAAAATATGGTAACTGCCTTGTAAACCTGAACATGTAAATAAGGTAAGAACAAGCCCAAAAAACCCTTGTGATTTTAAAGCTAAAGTCATTTAACAAAAAAATATTGCGTTTAGAACCCCTCTCATCCCGCAAAGTAAATAACTTTGCAATCATGAAGTTTAAAGGAATGAGATGAACTTTGTAAATACCCTCGTGTGGGCTAGGAAACCAATGAGTTAAATAATTAATATAAACAATTACTTATTCTGCCCAGATAAGGATAACAAATCCAGAATCTGCGTAAAGCAGGGGCAGTAAAGGTTTAGTTAGTACGTCTGCCGGCATGTCGGGGGAAGAACAGTAGGTAAGAATCGCATTTCTTAGATTAATTTCTCGTGCGATGAAATTATGCAATCTCAAGATGTGTCTTGTCCTACTTTTCGATTCTAATGCTCCCAGACCTGCTATGGTGTGACAAAATGTGTGATCCCAATGTGTGTGACTCACACTCGTCAAGAAAAAGGGAGTCAGACTAGGGCATAAAGAATGTGATCTTTATTCAAAAGACAAGAAAAGCAATTAGATACATGACAAATAAGTGAGAATAAAAAATTATGTGAGGTTCAATAAAAAATAAAGGAACACAATTAAAATAGGAGCAAGAAATGAAATGAACACTTTATTACACCTGAGCACAGACAGTGCTGTGTGTTCCTTTTGAAGGGAGGAACATGGTAACCTTAAAGTTCAAAGTTCAAAAACAAAATAGTCATAAATAAAGGTTGCTCCTTACCTCACTGGTACAAATTCTATATAAAATAACAAAAAATACACCAACTGCTACAACGTTAACTTTTACACAAAAACTAAGCAATACAATTAAATAAAGCAAATTTCAAACTCAATAAATACTTGCTCACTGCAGATATCTACATCCAACACAAGGAAAATAAAACAATTATTTTATACATGTTAAACAAACTCCAAAAACAATAACGTGAGCAAAGAATCCATACAACTAGAGTTTAATTCTCAAAACTTGACTATTCCCAAATTAAGTGACATCAATATTAAATGTTTACCAAATCCCCCTTTCCTAAGAACACACTAAACAAATGCAACGCTTGAAATTCGTAAATGACAATACAATAAAATGAGGCATAAACCCTAATGGCTCTAATAGAAATAGGCTTACATACAATTAACACACAAGGGTACTGAAGCATACTGGTGAATAGATCACCCACTTCACATTTCTACAAAATGTGAATAAACAAAAACAACATTGCACCCCCTGGACATCTACAAATGTCCACCTGGAAACTAAATTGTAACCCAATGATCTCCAAATAGATCACTGTAAAGGAATGCAACAAGTACTATAAAGTGGTTTCACAAAGTGCCATTCAAAATAAATAAGCCTTCCTAAATGAAGGACTTAAAAATATGATTTAAAAATATGCAAATAAGTCAAACAAAAAACTATGAGCCTTACCAACATAGCAAAACAGTTAACCTCCCACCAATGAATTACCAAGCATGCCTAGAAAACGAATAAACTCATAAAATTAATCTTAATACAAATAACAATAGCATCAAGGTACCCATTACAAAACAAATGAGGCTTAAGAGCAGTAAATATAAACAATAGGGCCGCTGTTCACTAAACAAATAATAACGCTAAGCCTCCCACCAAAGCTACCCTGACAAAACAAAATAAACATTAATAAATAACAAATTTTAATACATAAAAAAAAAGAAAGCTGTAGCCACAAAACAACAGTGTTCTTTGTACAAGAATTTGAGAGTTCAATCACCTGAAGAAATGTTAATGGGCCACCACTCCACAGCAAAGATGATCTCACAACCAATCACGAGTCCATAAGTAACAGGCCGGTGTCCCACCAGAAAAAGCACAGGTCACTGTCGAAAATCACTCGCTGGAAGTGTCCATCCACGGGAATGAGAGCATGATGAGACAGCAAGTCGCAGGCGTGTCTACAATGACGGCTTCGGCAGAAGGGCTCCGTAGGCAAAGGGGAGGGAAGAGTTAGGCCTAGATGGTCCGGCAACCCAACTGCCTAAACCGCGTTGGCCTCCACTTCCTCGGGAATGGCATCTCCTCATCTTGCGGGGCTGGTGTAAGGTGTATCATATCTCCTGCAGCATGATGTTGCTGGACTGCCCGTAGCCATCATTACAAATTTCTACTATATATAATAAATAAAATCTGTCCATGTGTGTCACGGGAGGATCCTGGCGCATTCGAACTGTGTGCAAAAGATCAAAGTCGCTCTTGATTGGCCAATTTGAAGAAATCAAACTGTGATTGGTTTCCAGAGGAAAAGAAATTCTCTCAACGGTCGGCGTTCTCAACGCCAACTGGTGGAAACAACATGAAACAGTCACTAGATCAGCAGACATCGATGCACAAACAACGCAAGAGCGGCTCCAACAACACGAACAACACACGCTTTGTAAAAATTAACAAGACTCAGTGGACAGGTGGGCTAGGCTTAAACAAGTGCAATGATAAATACATAATAAGTTAACGGCACAAGATTCAACCGGCGCTGGAATCCTCTGAAATCAAATAAAAGATGAGGCATGGGCTCATTCATCACGGGCAGACAGCAACAACATCATTCTGATGGACGATTGATTGTGATGGAGTACCTGATGACCAGCCCCGCTGTTGGAGGAAGCCTTTTCCTGGGAGATGTTAACGCCAGTGCGGTCAAGGAGATAGAAGCCTTCGACAAGAACCGTCGTTCTTTATGTAGGCCTAGTTTTGGTCTGGTGCTAGCCTACGAAGCTCTCTCCTGCATTCGCCGTCATTGTACGTTCGTTTGCGGCAGGCATGTTTCCTTCCGTGCTTGTTAGCTACCGTCGTGTCTCCGTGGAAAGGAATTCGCCTTCAAGATATTTTCGTCTGCGTGTTCTGTGGCACTAACACGTTTGGCTTCGGACTTGAGTGCGGCGATGTTCTTCTTCAGTGGTGGACTGGTGACCCGTCAATGTTATATTCTGTAGTCAGGTTTCGAACACTTATATATACATTGTGGTTCAGTCATTATTTACAAATTGTGGGAATCGTTTATTCCTACTTTGTGTAGATTTTATTTAGACCTGTTATTATTTTATTATTCCCATGTTACGATTTGTCACTGAACTTGGAGTAAAATGTGATCAACCGGTATAAGCACGGCAACGATCTGAAGCACAACACCGACGGAGTAAACAACGATGAATACAGAGCACAAAATTGAGTCAGACAATCCAAGAACAGAAAAAGAAAGAGAAAGAACAAGAATAAAAGGACATCTTATAATCTTTTTAAAACGATAAAGAGCACAATAAGACCTGGGATTCATTACTGAAAGCCACATTTTTTGATCGAGTCCTTCACATAATGGATCCGAAACGGTAGGCCTTGCAAATAAAAGATGTTCAATGACTATTATAAAAAAAAGGGACAGAAAACATGTGATGTATTATCACAATGGCAGACGTCGAGTCAGTATAAATGATTGTGGGGAAAGAAAGAAACTCCCCTTGTCCTAACTCAGTTATGAGGTCCCAAAGACATTTCAGTGACTCCACGCATTCGTTTATAGTGATTATTTATTCCTGCTTTCAGGGCGACTAAACGTTGCTTCTTAGAAGACCAGGTTATGGTATTTTTCCCCATTTTGATCAAAATTCCAGAGTATCCTGGACACACCAGCTTGCGTCAGCGAATGCGCACAAAGAACCTGTAGATGGAGTAAAAACTAGTGATGTGTCGCAGGTGTGTTTAAGATAAGAAGCGAAGCCCTTAAGAGCAGTCATATGCAAGTGAGTAGGCGATTTAGCATATGTCGACAGCCTAGTAATTGTGAAAGCTATATCCGGCCGCGTGCAAGTCATTACATACATTAATGAACCGAGAAGAGATTGGTAATGGGTGGAATCGACCAGTTGTGAGTCCGCAATACCATCAAAGGTTTACATGTGGACTTAGTGGCATGGTCTTTGGTTTGATGTCTTCAAGGCCATAATCATGCAGGATTTTCTTGATATAATGTGCCTGTGACAGATGAATAGAACCGTTTACTTTTGACACATGCATACCCAGCAGATGTTTTACCACTCCCAACTCCACGAGATCGATCTCTTGCTTTACTTTGTCCATGGTGGAGGTTAGTATGGAGACATTTGTTATTGCTGCCACGATGTCATCCGCGTAGACTGTTAAGAGAATGGTGCACCCAGCATTAGCGTAGTAAAAAAAACAACAATCATCTGCTCTGGAATTTTAGTCGGGTAAGAAGCTGGCACAATTTTATGTACCAGCATCTTCCACTTTGAGACCATAAAGTGATTTACGCAGTCTGCAGACGTGATTAACTGGCGTTGATAATCCCTTGGGTGGCGATAGATATAAGGTGTGGTCTATTGGTGTGTGAAGATATGCACATTTGACGTCATACTGGTGCAGTGACTTCCCTGTATTTTCAGCTATGGCAAATAGTAAGCGAAGGGATTCCATTCTGATGACAGGTGAGAATGTTAACTCATACTGGCTTCCGTAGACTTGTGACAAGCCGATAGCCACCAACCTTGCCTTGAATCTGGACACCGAACAATCAGGATTATGTTTGATTCGGTAAATCCATTTGCTTTTTAAAATTTTTACATTTGGTGGTGGAAGCATGAGTGAATTCAATTCATCTTGCATGGCCTCTTCCCGTTGATGATGTTGTGGAGAGGCAGTGCTTGTTCATAAGACTGGGGTGTCATTGGCGGAGTGATTAGTAAATCGGAGTCAGTAAAGTCTGGATGACATAAAGAGCCACGTTGTTTTTTCGCCTTCTCTTTTAACCTTTGTGAACGTCGTAATACCGGTTGTGGAACTTCAACGGGTGGTTGGTTCACTGGTGATTTAGACGAAAAAACTGGAGCATCTTCCATGGATGTGGTTCTGATGGAGATGTGACCACTAGCGTGGCCTCAGTATCAGATAAGACCTGCATGCTCGTCTCGTCTAATGTTAAAGTGGGTGAGATTGGTGATATGCTCTGAATGAGATGTGGTTCATCAGGCTGTGGTGCTTCAAAAACTGGAGGTTCCATGTGAATTGGAAATAAATACCAGAGGAACAGATAATGATGGATGTGATTTTCTTGTGAACTCTGGAAATATCTTAGGAAAGAAATGAATGGTACGTGCTAGTAAAAAACTTGCTCTCATTGAGTGCATAAATAAGGTACCCAGGAGATGAAGCAGAGTATCCCATAAAAACACCACTTTTGGCACGAGTGTCAAACTTTGATCTGTGCAATTGGGTATATAATAGTATACCAGGCAACCGAAAGGAGCTCGATATTTGATGGCCGGTTTCTTTTTGGACCATATCTCCTCAGGGGACTTAGTCTGACCTCGCCTGGGTAAAGAATTTAGTTAAATGCTGCTGTAGTCGCAGCGTGGTCCCAGAATCTGTGCGGAACTTTTGACGATGTAAGGAGAACTCGAATTCCATCGCAAATGGAGCGAACGGTTCTCTCAGCAACACCATTTGACTGGGGATTCTCAGGAACGGTGAATTGTTGAGATGTACCTTGCTTCGTACCTTGCTTCTTTGTGAGGGCCGTAAGAGGAGTGAGTATGTCAGAGAGGTTCGGGATGAACTGACGATAAAAGTTTGTCGCACCCACAAAGCTGCGAATCTGTTTTACGGTGGATGGGGCCTTCATTTGCTGTATTGCAGATACATTCTCAGGATCAGGAGTGATACCCTCTGGGTTAATTATATGACCCAGATATCGAACCTCCTGGCATCCAAATTGACACTTGCCCCGTCTCAGTTTGATATTATGATCATTCATGCGCGCGAGTGCCCATTGTAACGTCTCGCAATGTTCATGCATGTTCCTTGAGTAAACCAGAACATCATCTTGAAACACGAAAATACCGCATCCTATTCGTTCCTGCAGAATCGACGTCATGAATTCCTGAAATATTTGAGCAGAGTTGCGTCCCCCCTGGGGCATTCTAGTGAGCTGAAATTTCCCCCAAGGGATCTGAAACGCATAACATTTCCTTCTTGTAGAATCTAACGGTATCTGGAAATATCCAGAGTTCAGGTCTAGTACTGTGAAGATAGTACTTCCGTTGAGGCCGTGTAATATGTCATTTATGATGGGTGTGGGGTAATCCAATTGCTCCGTGACTTCATTTATATTGCGGAGGTCCAGTGTAAACGTAATGGAACCATCTGTTTTCCTGACCAAGTGAACAGGTGAATTCCACCGACTACGGGACGGCTCTATAATGCCCGCCTGAATGTATTGTTGGATTAATGTGTGGTATTTCTCCATGTATACATGGGGAATGGGGTATTGTCTGGTGAATTTGGGTTTGCTTTCATCAATCCTGTAGTTGGCCATAAATCCTGTAACCCCTGTGAGTTCAGAGACGTCGTCAGCAAAGCACTGAGGGTAATGGTCAAGGACGAGGACAATGGCGTCATTTTCCCCAAGATCCTCTTGACTCAGATCAATCTCTGCCCGACAAGCCTCAATGTGCCCCAGTGTCGGAATCTGCACTCGTTGTGTGGCGTGGAGTTGGTTTTCAAGGTCTGTAATCCGGGATTGAAGTTGTCGGATAAGTTTCTCGTGTTCATTAGCCAGATTCAGCATTTTTTCAACGAGCGCTAATTTCTCAACCACCTCCTCATACTTCTTGCATTGTAAGTACAACATAGGGAGACGGAGATGGGGTAGCAAACCGTATTGCATTCTTTCCATGAGTAGTCCGTTTCTGTCTCTGTGACATATGTGAACATGGGTCGCTGTACGCTCATATAGCATTAATAGTCTGTTGCTGAAGTCTCTCACTGATTCATTATTACTTTGTGTAGCATTAAAGAATTGCTCCAAGCAATCATTGGGTTGATGGCGGTTCGCCGAGAAAATCCGCAGCAACACTGATACAAGTGTGTTGAAGCACTTAATGGAGTATATCTCCGATTTATTTGCCGTGTCGGCATCCACGCCCACTAGTTTGGCCCGGACAATATTACAGCAGAGCTCATCAGGCCACCTAGTCAGAGACTTCAATTGTTCAGCAATGTGTATGAATGCATCAATGTGGATGCCATTCGGGTCCCCTGTGAATTCTGGAATTAGTTCAGAACCGGGATAATTCTTTTGTTCACCTTCCTCACATGACACCAACTCTGCAACGTTTATTGTCGGAGCCATGATTGATGCACCGTTTATAAGCCTCTGTGTAATAGCAGAGTGAGGTTACTGACCTTTATGGCATGAAATGTCAAGAACGCTGGTTAAATGAACAGCTTAAATTTAACTTGCTTAAATTACTTAGAATCCATATGGTAATAGCAACAGTGTATTAGCAACGAGAAAGAATAGTGAGATAGGAATGACACTGTGCTGAGGGGGAAAAAAAAATAAAGAGGAAACACCCTGCTGTTTCAATCAACAGGAAACAGTTGAGTCATGGACAACCCAGAAATGCTCAAGTATAAGTGTTGTAAACAAAATATACAAGAGTAACTGGTCACAAGGCACCAGTGTGACGAAGGGGAATGTCCTACTGTTAATGTCACAAAT
>JAHWFO010091316.1:324294-334845 GCA_023313115.1 Rhysida immarginata
AGGAGTTAAATTAATTTCTTTTATTATAAGTTGTGCCCGCAATAACCTTTTTCTTAATTCTGAAAAACTGTCACCATTAACAATGTAGCTGCCGTAAAATCAACATGCATTTATGATCAGTTCTAAGGGGCATTCAATAAAAACTTAAGTGCTATGAGTAATTGTAAAAGAGCAATGAGAATCCAAGTGATAAAATGTAAAAGAAAAATTTTATTGAGCTAGAAGATAAAATTCAAAATGGCAAGTTTAAAATTGACGTTTAAAATGAAATTGAGCGATAAAAGCAGTAATAAGAAACATCATTAAGATCCAAGTAATTACACTTTATGATAAAACTAATGCCTATTTAAAAGCCTTCCCCAGAATAAAAAAAAAAAAAAAAAAAGAGCGCGCAAAGTTATCGTTCATTAACGTTCATATGCATGCTCTCTCTCTCTTTTGATCGAAGTGAGCTCATTTAATTCTAAAAATGAAATTGAAATACACTTGACACTTATCTGTTCCGTGTTCACAATTAAGCACCTCGGTGATGTGATGAGACACTTGTGGGGTGTCTTAGTTCACGCTGTCGTACGTTGGGGCCCGTTTCACAGATCGTTGCGTTTACTCTCCTGAAGAAGCGTTGCTCCGGTCACCATTTGGGACATCGAAAGCGCTGGTTCCTTCCGCAGCTTGACTGACGCTGGTCATCCACTCCCACGGCTACCGCCACCGTTGCCTCGTGGATTTACGGCTCGTTCTCCTTGTTTCAATTACGCTTTCGCAAGAGACCTGGTTGATCCTTGCAGCATAGCAATATATCTGTCACCTGGTTGAACTGCCTTCATTCAGATTGACAAAGTCCCAATGAACCTGGTCGAGCTGCCTCGTTAGGCCTCGAGGTCACTAAGGCTCCCAAGCTTTAGTTTCGATTCCGCCATATGGTGCGATCTCTTCACACACATGAATATCGTTCCTTGAAACCTTCATGACAACTTATCTTATCCTCATAATTGTTCGACTGATGCTTCAATCATGTAGTTGCACATTGAGGACATCACACAGAGGACATGTTTGACATGCTAGTCAGCATGACAGGACGCAGTCACTTGGGGCGTTCCTCCATTGAGTGCACACGTGCGAGAGAGAGATGAAAGACGAACAACAATCGCCAAAGACAGAGAGAGAGAATAGAGAGAGAGCTCCCCCCTTTTATAAACAACGCTCGCAGCGCGGGAAAGACTTCAAGCCAACCAATCATTGCCCTCGATGCGCCAAGGATAAAAAAAAGGATCGTTCGAGAGAAACTTTCGTTTTTTGAAAAACGAAGCAAGCAAGCTTAAAAAAAATTTCGTTGTTGCCTAGCAACACACTTTTGAGCATTTCGTTTCTCTCACATTGCACACGATACAAGTGACGCTCTACTTTTGGCGGGTCGGACAATGAGAGATAGGCTTAAATAATTTTAAGACTAAATACTTCGAATAGGGATAATATAAAAAACGAACAATAAAATTGAGTAAGGGATAAATACAAAAGAGATTAAATCGAGTAGAACTGCTCATAAAGTTAGATTAACATGAATTCAAATGAGAATATCAGCATTTGAAGTCGTGTGACATCTCCGATGTCACAAAGTAATGGAGTAACCGGTTGGGCCGAAGAGAAGACTGTACCCAGTTTTGATAATTGACACATGGAGACAAGATTAAGGAACGCGCTTGGGGCATAAAGCTCATCATGGAGTTTTAAAACTGCTCCTGAATCTAATAACACACTTGCCGCACCAGTACCGATAGCAGCAATAGTTTTCTTAGGGTCTGCAGTATGTATTCGCTTATGACAGTGTGACATATGTGATACCTCACACGAATGCAAATACCAATACTTTTTATTTGAATTCGTTTTATAGCCAACTTTGTGATCAACTCATTTTAATTACATTCTATTAATGATAATTTTTATTCAACTTTATACTTTTCTCTTGCTTACATCTTGAATCTATTTAGTCTCTTATTGGGCCTATCTTTCATCGCTCCGACCCGCCAAGTTTCAGAGCGTCACATGTTTCGTGTGCAAAAAAACGAGAGAAACGAAAGTTCAGAAAGCGTGTTGCTAGGCAACAACGAAAATTTATAAAGCACTGCCTGCTTTGATTTTTAAAATGAAAGTTTCTGACGAACGAACTTTTCTCATCCTTGGTGAGGTGGAGAGCAATGATTGCTCGGTTTAAAGCTTACCCGCGCAGCGAGCGTTGTTTATAAAAGGAGGGGGGGGGGAAGCGGATCTCTCTCTCTCTGTGCTTTTCGTTCTCATCTCTCTTGCACGTGTGCACTCGAAGGTGGGAGGTCTCAAAAATAACTGAGTCCTGTCACTTTGTTTTATATGTCAAATGTGTCTTCTCAATGATGTATTCAATGCATAAGTTCATGATTGAGACATCAGTCCTCTCAGACGAACAATTGTGATGATAAAATACGTTGCCATGGATGGTTCACTGAAGGATACTCATGAATGGCAGAATCGAAACTAAAGTACAGGAGCTTTAGTGACATCAAAGCTCAACAAAGGCAGGTCAACCAGGCTCATAGAAACATTATCAGACGTAACTGAAGGCGTTTCAACCAGGTGACAGACATCTGTGACATGACGCAAGGATCAACCAGGTCTCTTGCGAGTGATTAATCGAAGAAGGAGAAAGCGAGTTGTGAATCCACGAGGTAACGGTGGCGGTAGCCGTGGGGTGGAGGATCAGCATCGGCCAAGCTCTACAGGGAAGGAAACAAGCTGAATCGACGCCTCCGATGATGACAAGAGCAACGTCACATCAAAGGAGCACATACAACGATTCATGGAACGTGCCCCAACGATTATCATCATAGGTGAAAACGTTCATCAGGTTCTTCAACATACTGTCAAGGTGCGTGACAGTTGAACATACAGATAAGTGAATTTATGTTTCGTGTAAAACTAAAATGAGCTCATTTCAATTAAAATAGAGAGAGTGCGCAAAACTTTGATTGAACAGTTTTATTAGCGCGTGTGATCTTAAGTCTGGGAAAGCTTCTTATTTAGTATAGTTCATTATCATAAAGTTGAGTCCTTGCATTCTAATATTTAAGCTACATACATATCATTCTTATTTAGTTATCAATTTAATACTCTGAATTTACCAACTTGAATCTGCAATTAAATAAAATATTACATTTATTTTATTTTAGTGGAATGTTCATTTCCCTTTTACACAATTAACTGTAGTACAGTCATCAAAGGGAAATAATCCACATTTGAATTTTACTCTATGTTTTACCGTTTCAATATTAATTTATTTTTAATAATTTAATACTACATTTAGAGTTAACATTATTAAGATTATTAAATTTAAATAATTATAATTAAAAAAGCTATTTAAACAACACATTAGCATGAAATGTAGTATTAAGTATTAAACTCGTGTGGATTATTTCCTTTGGTTGACTGTACTTAAATTACGAAAGATTGTTTTAGAGTTGATCATAAAGGGATATCGGTATTGAATTAAAGTCTTAACTTTATGAGGAGATGTATAAGAATTTATTTTGAAAAGTTTATTGCGGGCACAACACACAAAAAAAGGAAAATCTTTAAGTCTAATACAAAGAATGTAGAAATATATTTGCTCATTACCTCGGTGGGAAGATTATTGTAATCTAGTTTCAGGGAATGGAAATCTAATGTAAAGGGTATATTTGACCAAGCCTCTGTTGCGTAGGAATCATGTAACTGCTGTTTGATCTGATTCTCTATGATTGTTCTCTGCTATTGTGGAGTGGGTTTTGGAGGTACCATTAAATTCATTAAACTAATTAAACTCATTGTTACATAGCAGAAGTAACATCACAACAGCTTTGAAAAGAATCAAGGAACTGTTTTCCTTTAATTATATGAAATGAGCTCTCCGTGTTCCATTCCTTGTTTGCAACACCAACACAGTTGGCTGCAGGTTTCTTGCTTTGCCCTTTTGTACCCGATTTGCGAGGCTTACGCTTAGGACGTGAAGCTGATGCACGAGGCATGCGCTTTGTTGATGCAGGATCCTGCGAACGGGGGGGGGGGGGCCCAGTGGGGTGCATGAAGTAGCTGGACCTGCAGTGGTGGGATAAATTTTGGATGGACAAACCGTTTTTATGTGTCCCCGGCCTCCGCAATTATAGCATGTTACGTCATTTGTTCGACGGGCATTTGGATGTGCACGCGGGGAAGAAACAGAGGTGGCACACGAGGCTACGCCTATTGAGGAATTTAGTGTGGTGTGGTCCTTAAAAACCACATTAGTTGAATCAAACCAAGTTTGCTTGGACCGCGAGTCTAAATGAAGTATAGGTCGAGGGCAGACCTGCGACTATATGGTCAATCAAAATTTTATCATCCAGAACCAGGGACACAGTTCCAGCCTGAGCATGGATTTGTAGCGCTGTTGCTACATAGGCATACGGATCATCAGCGTCTAAGAAACTCAAGGCTGAGAGACGCCGTATTATTTCAGCCTGTGACACTGAATCAGGCCTTCCATATCGATGCTTAATTGCTTCCCACAATGTCAAGGGATTGACATCTTAAAGCATGACGACAATATCATCACTCACCATACTCGGGAGGTAATGCCGTACTCGTGCCCAGTCAAGGCGCATGGATCAGCTGGCTGATGCTTCTGTAGGGAGAGAGATCTTTTCTTAGACGTATTTGGCTAGCCCTTTGGTTTCGAGAAAGGTTAAAACTCTGTACGTCCATTGAATATAATTGGCACTCATTGGCCTAGGGAGAGAACGACCCTGTTCAAATTATGATTCCTCCATATTGTATTAAAGGCTGTCCCAAAAAAAAATTAATAGCACCTTTTTTTTTTTAATTAATAAACCAATATGTAGAGGGGGAAGCAAAAATAATAGAACAGGATTTAAGAGCGTGTTACTTGAAAGAACCCCGAACGTAAGGCCGCTGCAAATACGCTTTGTCGCGCGTGACTTGGTCACTCTATGGGCACTGTGCATGCGTATGCGTCGCTCTATGTCGCTCCTTGTTGCCCGTGACCTCGTTTTTTTGCCCTTGGTCGCGCGCGACGGAAAAAACTGGTTTTCAAGCGACGTTGCCTCTGCTGAGCTGAATTCAGTGGAAGCGACCAACGACAACATCGTCGATAGCCAATCAAAACATCTAATTCCTCCATAGGGAAAACCAGTGAAAAAATTCAGTGGACGACAGAGAAATGATAGATATTGTTAAGAATAATTATGCAGAAACTGGATATGAAACATTTTGACACTCCATTGTTCCATTTTGCCATTATTATAATTAATGACACTCCCTCTCTCTCTCTCTCTCTTTATTATCTAATTATTTATTAAGTACTTTTATATTTAAGTATTTTTGTAGTGTTGTTTTAATATTTTTTATAATAAAAAAATTCTAAATAGTCCTTGAAATTTTTTAATGTTTCATATCCAGTGATGTTTAAAACATTATATGATATAACTGATATTATTATGAACAAATAAATTCATGTAATACAGGGTGATTCAGTCAATTTCTGACCATTTCAGTACTATGATTTATTGACCCATTAATGTTTACAAACTTAGCATTTCAGTATGATATTTTAGGCAGTTCGGAGTTTTTATTCCCGTGGAAAAGTCTTCATGATATGTTCAATGTGGCCACCACGAACGTTTTGAACTGCTCGCAGCTGAATGGTGAAGTTGTTCATAACTCTATCCAGGATTTCTGCATCCACAAGGGTGCAGCAGTCTACGATGCTTTGTCGCAGCTGGTCTAGGGTTCTTGGTGCTGTAGTGAACACACTGTCTTTAAGGAACCCCCAGAGATAAAAATCACATGGGTTTAGGTCAGGACTCGTAGGGGGCCAAAGAAAGCCACCCCTGAATCGATCTGGAAACCTGTTTGAAATGACACGATTTCCGAATTTCTGATTGAGAAAGTCTAGCACTTCATTAGTGGTGTGAGACCTAGCCCCATCCTGTTGAAACCATTGATGTCGAAGCGGTATATGCCTCCTTCGCAGCTCGGGGATGAAGGTTTCCAACATGTTAAGGTAAGCCTGTGATGTTACGGTGCCTTCAAAAAAGAATGGACCAATGATGCCTCTTTTGGAAATTGCACACTAAGCCATAACCTTTCGTGGATGAAAAGGTGACTTATGGATCTCATGAGGGTGCTGGGAACCCCAAAAACGAACGTTGTGTTTATTATCGTCACCTGACAGATGGAAGAAGGCCTCATCTGACACCCACAGGTTGTCCACAATGTCCTGATTGGCTTCCATTTCAGCTCCAAACTCTATCGCAAATTGTTGTCGCTTCTGTCTTCCAGTGTCTGTTAATTCCTGATAATCATGGATCTTATACGGGAACAGGTGTAAATCCTTTCTCAAAATTCGCCACGTCTTGGTATACGACAGCCCTTCTTCAATGGATAGGCGGCGAACAGATTTTAGTAGGGGAATCGACCAACCTTGTGCGAACATTTTCGACAACTTCGGCCGTTCGAACACGAGCTTCGCTCCCACCTTTTTTTTTTGCCTTTAACACATCCAGTGGCACGAAATTGCTTGACAAAATCCATGATTGCTTGCCTGCCTGCCTGGTGCGTCTCGACACTTATACTCCTTCTGGAACTTTCTTTGCACGGTTACAGGTAATTTTGTCTCGAAATACCATTCGACAACCTTGCATTTCTGCTCTGTTGATAAAGCGGGCGCCATTTTTCAACAATACGATTTTCATGCAGCGCCGTTGCAACAATGCAAACTCCAACTATTTAGAAATTCGATATGGCACTCGTATTCTTTCAATTGTTTATCCCTAATGCACGTCATTCAAGTGAAATGGTCAGAAATTGACTGAATCACCCGATAGTATATATGATTCATCTCACTTTAGCCTGAGAAGCTAAACATTCGTAAAATTCATCTTATTTGCAAGGGTATCGTAAAATACGGATTTATTATTATTATTTGAACAACACTATAAAAAAATATTAAAACAACCCTACAAAAATACTTAAATATGAAAGAACTTAGGTAATACCTAAATTATATCATAATTTATTCATAAAATTAATGAAAGGCACAATATTTGGTTTCAATATTTTCATAATTGAATTTTGAATGTTAGCTTATATCTTCTAAGCAAAAAAATTTTCTGTATACTCTGCACCTGTTTTGTTTTCTGAATTAGTTATTAATTATGATTTAAAAAATGAGATATAAATAAAAACATTAGTTGAAAATAATTAAACCATTACTAACATCAGTTCACAGGACCAAAGGCATGGATATTTCACTACCGCATTTATTTATTTAAATAGTTATCATTATGTATATACCATATAAGGAGAGAAGACTGGTGAGCCGGCGACACTCTTGTATTTGTGGCGGGAAAGAGCTGGCGACAAAGAACGACAATTGACGTCAGCAGTGTGGCCTTGACAAACCCCCCACTGCAGGCGGTAACGAGTGACCAGGTCGCTCTTAATATTTTATTTGCGGCGGGCCTGAGAATAGATGTGGCTCGTTAAAAAAAAAAAGGGACTCTTATTTTTGGTTTAAAATATAAGATATTTATTATGAAGTACAAAAAAAATCTGTACAAAAATAATATTCTATGCAATACAGTTTAATTGAGGAATTATCATTGTGATCTCAATTACAAAAAAAATATATCTCGAAATAAATATTTAAATATATGCTAATACAGCAAAAGACTGTGGTGAAAAACATTAATCGCTATATTGTGCGAATTGAGTTTAAATATTTAAAGATACATTGAGACAGACTAATTCTTTATAAAGAATAAGAAAGAAATTTCAAATTTCCATTGTGCCTAAAAGAAGATTACGAAATAATAATCAGTTATTAATGGGGGAAAAAAAAAAAAAAAGGGCAGCAAGGCATCCTTTATATGTATTAGTGTTGAATTTCTATATCAAAGAAAATTTCATTATTACCTTATGAGTGAACCCGTAAAAAAAAATGCTGCACGACAAAAAAAATCATGGTTGCGGCGAGAAAGTGAGAATTTCACCTTTCTGAGTCAATAGTAAGAAACTAAACATCGAGCGGCAGGGTAGAAGCAATTTACAGGGCATTGGTAAAAAAAAAAAACTGTAGCGAAGAAAGCATGGTCGGTTCCCATGTTTGAAGAATCAACTGAACGTCTACGGAATGAGATGAAGGTTGAAAATGCCATGACTGCGCTAGTAAACGCGTGGAGGACCAGAAGGAAGGACTGGTCAAGCCAGAAGCTGGAAGTAGTCTGTCTAAAAAAAACCAGAAAGAACACCAACAATAGTGTGATTCAACATCCTCGTGGTCATGGAAAATTATTCGCGAGGAACAACTGCAGCAGACAGTGACTATGATGTGGAGATTTTTTAATTAACATTTATTTAAACAGGACAAACTCAACAATCACTGTCTGCAAACAGTTAAAAAAAAATTTAAATAAAAAATAGAATAATCATTTACAAATAAATATTATTATATCTATTTTTTTTTTTTTTTTTTTTTTTTCTTTTTTCCCCAAACAATATGTAAATTTCATTACAATAAAATAAATAAATATTGCTAATCTGACCAAAAATAATAAGATGGTTCTTCAAGAAGTAATTAAAAATGTAAACAGGAGACATTACAAATACCTTGAGGGTAATTGAGCTATTTCAATAGCCCTTTGTCCTTACTGGAATGATATTACACGGGTAATGTCTTGTAAGAAAACTAGAGATACAATGTAAAATTTCAATTTTAAGCACACTGGATTGGCAACAAGCATGACCCCTTAAAAGCCAATTTCCAATGAAAGATGCTGGAAGATTATTATTGCTTAAAGCACTAGCAATTTTCATTTTCTAATAAGGCTGTATCCGGAAAGTGACCGCAAGGCGGGATTCTTGGAATTCCGCAAGTCGGGAAAATCCGCACGGACAACTTGTGGACAGACGACTGTATTTTTATTTCTACAAACCTCTCAATTTTATTTATTTCTGTTAATATTTCCAGTTTTTATTAATTTTTAACTTTCCAATGTTTAAATTATAAAAAGTAAAGTTTCTTAATGGAATTTCATCACTCGCAAGGAAGGCAATAATGCATATCCCTCCTGGATGATGTTTCACCACCAGCTCAATTGTTATTGGGTATCCTTGGGTATCTTTCCATTTAGCCTACCTCTTTCAGGGTGTCAACCAAAGGAAAATGTGCTATGAATTGTTGTTCAACTTCAACAGGAAGGTTTTTAATGGTGCCAGTAATGGCCAAGCAGAGGCTTGGTTCAATTTGGTTATGATTGCTATAGTATCTATCAAATTTTCTACTTGCACAGTCCGCGTGCAGCGCCCGTGCACGCGGGTAATTTTTCTTCCTCCCCTATTGCACATTACGTTGATCAGTGCCTTAAAGTAGAGTTGCTCATTATCAATTCGACACTGTGCTGGCAAAACTGGAAAACCGGGAGGTGTCAGGGAAATTTAAAATGCGTCTGGAAAAGTCAAGGAAATTTTTGTGCCTTTGTAACTCTTTAATATAAGAAAGATCAACATCACCATTTTATTTTTCTTTCAGCTTTCGGAAAAAGTTTTTCTTCTTTGAAGACTGTATATGCTTTCAAATAACCGGTTTAAAAAAAGAGAGAGAGAGAAAGAGTGCACGAGAGGGAAAAGGGTAAAATAGCTTAAGTGAGCGCCATGACATTCGTTTATATTTAATAGAGCAAAGAAATGACGCTTTATAAGTTAAATTGTTCTTGCTTTGCTTACTGAGTTTAGTTTTAATAAATAAAAAAGCATTTCGTCGAGTTAGTGATGTCACTTCAGTAGCAGCACTCTTTTATTCAATAAAAACAAAGAACATCTCTCTGGCTCAGAGTTATGTGATCAGTTGCTACTGGAAAGCCTGAATGTTATTTATTTGTTCAAGATACCAATTGCCATAATAAACTAGTAATATCACCAATAAATAGCAATTTTATTTGTACAATATAAAGAAACATAAGAGTTCTACACCTATATTAACAGAATATGAAGTACATAAGGTAGATCACTGAAAGGGCCCCTCCCAGTGATGATCTGGGTGCCTATACCTCCTAGGGAATTTTGCACCATCCCAGTGGTATGTAACATCTGCTACGAGATGACAGTAGCAGCTGAGACTGACAGCCTTTACGTGCTCTCCGAAGCGGGTCAGTTAAGTTTCGGCGCGAGACTGATTCGGCGCTGGCCATTTCAGCGCAGCTTCAAAAACCCCAGCTTTGAAATGGTTTCTATGCTCTCTTGCACAATAAGCAATGCGCCACATGCAAGAGAATGTTCGAGTTACTAAAAGAAAAGGAACCCACATTGAGGCCCACACAAATAGGAAATAATAAGGGGGCGGCGAGAAAAATGTAATAGGATGAAACATATGAAAGTGAAATTATAAAAACGTTTAGGAATGATAGGGTGCCTAGCAAAAAGATTTCGTATAATTATTCCTGATTATCAGCAGACAAAAAAGGGGGGTGTCATGAAAGAATATTATTG
>JAHWFO010091316.1:339845-371189 GCA_023313115.1 Rhysida immarginata
TCACTAAATACGACTGCCTCATAACATCCCTTAAAAAGAACTTCAGCAATGTTTCTGTAGAACCAATAATAGTCGGTGCACTAGGCTCTTGGGACCTTTCCAACGATCACTTCCTAGCCAAGATCTGTGGGAAACAATTTGCGAACTTATTCAGGAAACTATGTGTATCGGACACTACAAATAGTCCCGTGATATTTATATCCAACACCTGACTGATATACGTCAATATTAGATCTGTTAACTATGAAATTTAATGTTGTATGCTTGAGTGACATATTTTTAGTCTCTACTTAGCTATCTACCTATTTATTCTTTTTATTTATTTACTCTGTAATTTTTTTTGCCTATTTTTCAACCATATGTCCTTTTATCCTATTTTTTTTACATTTTACTCCTATATTTACATTTAGAAATTGATTGACAATATTTACTCTTTGAGTACAATTGATTATTGAATTATACAATCTTTATAGCATCTTTTTATATACGCCCAATTCTTGTATATCCATGTATAATTCTTCATTCTCTAGAATATTTCACTATTTCTGTGATTCTGCTCTAATTTATCTTTACTTTTACTATTTTTATTAATGTACTTGAAATATTAAATAGAAATAAATTTTGATTGCAGTGAAGGCATGCCTGATTATGATGGTACCAGGATGGGGTAAAAGGGGTCTCTAACGTAGCCAACGAGAAAGACCGGCCCTGGCACGGAAAAGTCACCTGACCATACTAGTCCGAGTAACAATGTAACCGTCATTGTTTCCATCTTGGATTTTAATAATCGATTTTTTTAATTTGTTGGAAACAATGAAAGTTGGATTGTTGGCTGGACTACTATGATCAGGTGACTTTTCCGCGCCGGGGCCTGTCTTTCTCGTTGGCTACAGTCTCTAATGATAATTTGGATTGATGAAGATGTTTAAGGGGGAACATGAATGATAATTGGAATTCAATACAAATGTTTATGGCTTATGTACTGAAACTAGTGGTATGGGAATTCCCAGGTTAACTTTACATAATTAGCCATGATTAGTAAATGTAATGTCTTTCTATTGATATGGACTTATACTTTGTGCATTACCGTAAAATCTTGAATACACGCCGATCTCAAATAAAAGCCGGGTGGGGTGTAAAAAGTAGATTAAACGCCGGATATTCATCTCTTTCAGGTTCATCGGCCATGTCATGCCAGCAGAGATATATTGCTGAAATTGCGCGATTCTATGCGGGATTCAAAAACCATTACCTTGCAAGAGACCGAAGATGATGAATAACTTTATAATAATGAAGCAGTGATCTCCAGTAATTCCCAACCAGAAGATCATATTATCTAATTATTAATTTTTAGTTTTATTTAAAAAAAATTTTCTTTATTATATTGCAATTCAAAACTTTGTCGGATTTATTGTAGGGTGACTAGCAACCGGGAAAAGTCGGAATTTTACAAAATCAGCAAAAAAAAAAATGCGAAATTAGAATGAAAAATTGGTCAGGGAAAATTACATGATCAACCGGGAAATGTCAGGGAATTTTACGCAATCGTTTTGGGGCACCCTATTAGACACCCTGTTATTGGGAATAGCCCTTAACGCCGGGTCTCAAATAAATGCCGGGTCTCGATTAATCGCCGGGGGAGTCCGGACCATTGAAACAAATAGACGCCCGGGCGTGTATTCAAGATTTTGCAGTATGCATTTTATAAAAGAAATATTCGACCAATTTCGTACCAAATTCTGCTTACTACAAGTGGCAGTTTCATCTTTCGTGTTAAGTTTCTGTTGTATATTTATTGTTTCACTATTTATAAGTAATGAGAGTATTATAAAGTGTTATTTGTGTAATTTCGTAGATCGTTTAAGTTTAAAACTGTATTTTTACTCTTATTTTAAAAAATTTACTTGTTATATTTACTTGTGCACATACCTTATTAGAGCATATAGACCTATTTTATTCCTTCGGCGAATAGCAAATGTCTGACTGTCGCAATCGTTGTTCTTGAAGATCACCAGAATTAGGCCCGTTTAGAGTTGGAACAGGCTCTTGTTTCAATGAATTTTGTTTTAATTGGCAATGAGTTTAAAACTGCAGGATAGTAGAAAAAGCACGAGGCTTCTAAATGAACTGAGCACACTAAGCTGTTTGCATTTGGATACCAGTTCTTCCACTGCTTCTTAATCGATTTTGATTGTAGAAATATATGAAACGTGAAGTTTCTATTGGATTTCTTATTTACACATCCAAACAGAGAGCCATTTAATGGTATTCTGATAGATAAAAGGCAAGCAAACTCTTGTGTTATGTAGAATCGAAAGCAGTTCATGGCAGGAAGTGACTTCTTGTACCGCTGATTCTCTTGAGGGGATGAGAGGGGCAGTTTTCAATCTCCTGAGGCATATTTCTTAATAAAATATTAGGATAAATAGAAAAATTTTGTATGATATATATTTTATTACCCTGGATGCAAAAAAATAAAGTCAAATTTTTTCCGTGGCATTTACCTTTAAAGAAATCGAGTTTGAAAATTAATTTTTAAAACTACTGTTAACGTTTTGTGACTTGTTACGTCATGTTGTTTTGTTTTGGTTATGTTCTGGGTTGGGTAGAAGTATCATTTATTGAATATGTTAATTTTTGGATCATTTATTTTTAGCGTTTTCATGTTATAGTGTTAACGTAGTAATGAAGTGTTTTTCTTTTACTATTGGATGTGCGTGTTTCACGATGCTGCAATAATGGTCGCCTTTTATGGCATAAGCATTATTGCAGTGATCATTTTCCTTGAAGGGATGCTGTAGCTCGTGGCAGAGTCCTTTTAAAGAAAACGCAATTATGTTATTATTGTTGGATAAGTTTTTTGTTTTTTTTGGAAGATAGTCGTATCTAGGATATTCAAGAGTTAAGTGTTTTTTTTGTAGCTGCATACTTCTGTAGTATTTTCAAGCCTGCTGTGTCAGAGAATGCCTTGAACATTAATACTGAATCTTTTTACATCACTTAATGGTCCTTTTAATACAATTTTGGATGAATTGTGCCAGCCCAGCATGTAGTTTCTTGCATTGGGCAAGTATTGAAGTGTCGTATCAGCTGGCATATCGCGATCGTCATGTTCGAATCTTGTTAGCCGCTTGCCTGTCTCGTTTTGGATGAACGGATTTCTCTTAGGGTGAGATAAACTGTATAATTAATTGTGGGAAACGTTCTGTGCTTGAGGTAACTGCATTAAAGACAGAATGTATGAAACCTACCGTGACAAACAGTCGTGCCTGGAGATAACTGGGTTCATGCTGATGTTTCATTGAATCACGCTGAGTTGTAGGTGGTAGCGAGCCGGCGCAAGGAACATTGTGTCGAGTACCCCATTTGAGTGAGAAGGCGGTAGAACATTTGTCCGGTAATTGCTGTACACATATTGTGGAGCAGAGCTGCTCTCCTGGGGAGCATAATTCTAATGTTATTTGGGTGCTGCTTTCATTTAGAGTAACCAGTGCCATCTGCAGGTTAAGCTATTCTGAAACTGAGCATTACTCCCATTTGTTGTTGGGTAGCTAAATGGAGGGGCTGACATCGCCGAAATGTGTGCGCCATTCGAATCATTAGTCACGGAAGGAGTAAACTAGATTATGCGCTGCTGTGGTATGTACCAGTTAGTAAGGATCACTGAGTTTGGTGATTCCCTTCCTTCATTGCAGTATAAGTTGAATAGGGTGGTTGTGGAGGTTGATACACGGTGTATCTGGAGGTTTCAGTGTTTCTCCTCAGTTGCTTGTTAAAAGAAACACACGATGTACTCGGGACGTCACACGGAGTAGTAGTGGATGGGTGCAGGGTGCATTTGTATTGTATCCGTAACCACCTGATCAGAAGTTCAGCCGATGTAGTCATAGAAGCCACACCTCCATTTGCTGGGATGACTTTAAGACTTTGCATAGGAGCATGCAAGATGTTTGATTAGGTTCTCCCCTGGCTTTTGACTATGTCAGTTGATATTTTCGGGTGTTGAGAGATTTATTAGATGTTTGAAATGTTATAATGTTCAAAGTTATTGGGAATATGTGTTTCGTTTAATTTAAGAATTTGAAATTATATTTTACTTGTAATTCCTTTTAGTTTTTGGGCCCTGTTTTTCTATGAATTGTTTATGAATATCTATTGCTTTTCTAGTTAAAATTTAAATCTAGTTAATTAGATGGATGGATGGATGGATGTCTCTGGTTATTGGGGCGGTATAGTTTCATCTTTTTCCTTGCAAGTGAGTGCTAAAAACTTGTTACTCGCTGGTCAAAAACTCATGCAGTGACATCTTGTGGATGCGCCAGTAAACTACGCAAGTAATAACGCTTATTAATTCTACTCGTTATGGTCAGCGTGATTAGCTAAAGGTTCCTAGTTCAATCCAAGCTATAGAATTTTTTTTCCTATTTTCATCAATAATAAATTCATGTTGTGCCCAGTCATAGCCTACAAAGATAAGAGAAAGCCTGCCCATTTGGTCTTCAAATGGTGTTCCAAAAATCTAGACACAAACCGAAAAATTTAGCATTGTTTACTGTTCTGTTTTAATTGTATTTTATTTATTCACTAAGCCTACCTGTTTTGGTCTATTTATTTTGCTTAATTGTTGTGTTGTCTGGCTGTTGATTTACTTGGTGTGCTTCGATTTCATCATGCTCTCTTCACTCGGGATGTGTTTCAGAGCACTGGCTTGTTGATTCTGATGTAGTTCCGTCGGCATTCACCAGATGGCGGTTGGATAGCCCCGACTGATTAGTGAGCATCATGGTCAGCGGGAAGCCAATCAGCGATTGATTTCGTGTGTGGGAACTAATCAAGAGTGGCCTTTGCTTCTGCACGAGATTCAACCGGCGCTGGAATCCATTTGAATGAAATAGAAGGTGATGCATTGGATTTGTTGGCCATGGGCCAGGGGGGTGAAACTGATAGCTTTTTCTGTCAAACTAAGATGGCAGTGCCATGAAGACTGCTTCCTAATGTTTTCTGCATTATATATTTTGGCATTGAAATGCCAAAGCTATAAATATTAATGAGTAAATGAAATAAAATATTTATGAAGGAATTTGATAAAAATAAATTAAATAAATAAAAAAATAACTAAAATTTAATTTAAAAAAATAGATTAATTAAATGATAAACAAATACAATAAATAAAGCTAATAATTAATAAACGACTAAATGAATAAATAAAGTAAAATAACTAAATGCACAAATTAATAAAATAAAATCAGTAAAATAACCATTAAATTTAACATTGCTTTGAAGACATTGTTGTTACAAAACGGGTCAGCAAAAATAAAATTAATTTCACATATTGCTAAATTGGAAATATCTTATCTTTTTAATACATAATTTATTTTACCATTTTGTAGAGTCAGCTTTTGCCATAATAATAGTCTCAATTCTTTTGGGCAAAGTTCCTGTGTAATATATTTTAAACGCTTTTGATGTATTCAATGAGATCTTTTTTATTTCTTGAGCATGGATTTTGGATTCTATTTTTCATGATTGTCCATAGATTTTCGATTGGATTCATGTCAGGCGAATTTCCTGGCCATTTCAGGACACTTATTTCTCTTTCCCGATATTTTGGTTTTATAAGCTGGTACACAATCCTGTTGGAAAATAATATCTACAGATGAACAGATGTTCTCGATAATTAGAGTAACAAAGATTTCCATCACTTCTGTATAACTTCAGCATGGATCTGGCCTTTCACAATAAACAATTCACCAACAGTTTGACTGTTAAAACACCCCCATACCATCAGGTTTTAAAGTGTGTTTTACTTCTCGGTTGACAAGTTAAAGGCATTGAATATCTTTTATATCTCTCACATCAACTCAAATGGAAGGCAGTGAATATCTTTTATATCTCTCAACAATTTCTTTTGTTCAAAAAAGACTAAGCAATTATGTACAGATTTGTTTAAAAAAACTTTTGCAAGAAATTCATCCTGTTGTTTCTTAGAAATCACTATATTGTTCTCATTCTCATGCTAAATTGTACTTTCCAACTGTTATAATTGAATATGTAAAAATGAGAATAGAACAGTTTTTAAAAATATTAACCAAGCAACATGCAAACAAGAAATTAAAGTATGCCAAAAGATGTTTGAAATTTTCCTAATAAAAGAAATAAGGAATTCCCAAAAGTGAGATTTTTTTATTTGCCTTTGAGTGAATAAATTTCAAATTTCAAAAATTTAAAACAAATAAGCTGTTTTTTAATTATAGTCTACAACAGTTAATTTTTTACTTTAACTTAAGGTGCCTCGCGTTAAAATAAGAATTCATAAAATTAAAAAAAAGACAAAAGTGTAGCAGGGGATATATTTTATTTCATTTTAAAATTTAAAATTTAATAGGAAACACATACTCTATTTAAGAACACTGAACGTTGGAATTGCCATTTTTAAACAACAGCATCGTCTGCTATTCTTCTTGGGAATCGAAGCAACGCCCTGGCGAATACTTGATCCCAAGTCCTTTGATTTAGCATTCAGTTTCCTCTTCTGGTATATATCTATCTCTATGGCCATGGGCAGACAGCAACATCATGACGCTGATGGATATATGAAGTGCCTGATGACCAGCCCTGCTATTGGAGGAAGCCTTTCCCGGGTAATGTCAACGCCAGTGCGGCCGTGGATATAGAAGCCATCGATAGCTCCGTCGATCTTTGTGTAGCCTAGTTTTGGTCTGGTTCTAGCCTATGAAGCTCTCTCCTGTATTCACCGTCATTGTTTGTTCATCTGCGGCAAGCACGTTCCCTTCCCTCCGTGCTTGTTAACCGTCATTTTGTCTCCGTGGAAAGGACCTTGCCTTCAAGATAATTTCATAGGATTGTGTTTAGTGGCATCGCAGCACTATCACGTTCTTGCTTCGGACTTGAGTGCGGTGAAGTTAATCCTTCAGTGGTGGACTGGTGGCCCGTCAATTTTATTTATCTACAGTCAGGTTTTGAACACTTTTGTTTAGTTCATTTTTATAATACTGTATTTGAACCTTCTGTTTTTGTAAATTTTCTGATTAATTTTATTTCTTGTATATTTTATTTATTAAATGCTGTGATAATTCTGTGGTGGGAGGCGTCTGTGTTAACATTAATTTTGGGGTTGTTATCTATTTTTTTTTTTTATAAGACCTTCAGTTTGGAAGGCCTTTGTGCGCTTTGTGTGTCATGTGTCTCACTGGATTGTTTTTGTGAATTATCATAGTGATGATTGAGTTTGATGACTTAGGATTATTTATTTAAACTGTATATTGTGTTTTACTTGTTCTTCTCTTTTGTAGAGCGTAGTTTTTCATCATGGCAATTCCATTGGTGGGAGGCTCTTGTTTAAATGGGTGGTAACTTTTACGAAGGGCCTAGGTTAACCCTTCTTGGATCTTTTTGTAAGTGTATTGTATTGAGATTTTACAACCTGTTGGTTGTTTTGCACATTACTTTCGGCTTTTGTAAGTTTGTTCAGATGTTGACAAATCGTGGGGAATGTTTGATCCTACTTGGTGTTAGTTTGACCATTTGTGGTCTGTTGGTTCCCCTTGTGGTACGATTTTTGTCACTGAACTCTTACTTAGGAGTCGGGATCTTAGAATCCAGAGCGATTCCTTTTGTGTTTCAGTAACGTGCCACACACTGGTTTATGTGTCATTGTGGTGGGATGTTTTTATTCCCCTTTTGTGTCCTCATTTGTGGATGAGGCTTTTGTTTTATTTGTGTGAGCCTCATCGGATTGTGTCTGTTCCTGAATGCCTTGACTTTGTTATTTAGTTGTAAGTATTGATCTTATTGTCTTTTTGTTTGTACAAGTTGGTTTTTTTTTCCGTAATGAATGTAATATTGTATAGAATTTTTTTGATTTGAATTGCTCTGAATTGTCTTATTTGTATTTCTTGTCTTCTTAGTGTGTTTAATAAAATATCTCTTCATTTTTTGTCTCCAAGTAGAACTTGTGTTGCTGTTTTTATTACTTGACAAGTGTGACTCCCACACATTGGGGTCGCACATTTCTTCACAGTTTCAGTCGCTTATGCAGTCAAGTTATGAAAAAAAAATTAAAACTGAATAAAGATTACTTGCTTTTTCATATAAAAACTAATGTTCATTGTTAAGTTTCGTTAAAGTGTGAATGGGAAGGCTTTCCCTATCATTGTAGACTATGAAGCAACGGAAACAGTAGCTATATTCAAAAAATCCTTACTAGTCATGTTAACCGTGTCGTGTTGCTAAAATCTGACATCACTTCCTACATGAACCGTGTCCCGTGTTGCAAAACTCCTAACACTGGCTTTCTTCGTCTGTGTTAGTGTTAGTTCTCTAACACAACATTGGTGCAGATGCTCATTGTGCCATTGCTCCTCTCTCCTGAAAAGCCGTAATGGTGGAAAAGCATCGCTTTGCTTAATACTTTAGAATTATATGACATAATTGCATCATCATGCCATGTACAGGGTTGTGCATAACTTTTTGCTAGGGGTCTGGAAAATAAACAAAACTAAGTGGAATGTTCTGCGGTTGATAATCAAAAAGTACGTTTATTTCTGCTTTTATTACATCAATATTTAGTGTGGCCACCACCTGCTTCTCGAACAGCACGCATCCGTTTCGGGTAGGAGCGGAGGAGTGTCTCAAACAGAGCTGCGACGTCTTTTACCACTGTTATTAGCAATGATGTTTTTGCTTTCCTGTGATAATTTCTCGGGCCTACCCTCAGCAAATTCGGCATGGCAGTTATCATAACCTTTCTTCCAATTGTCCGTCACCCATCTATCCGATCGGTTTAACTTGTTCACAACCCATTTGCGATTAATAAAAGACGCACCTTCTTCCATTGCCTCTCGATATGCATTTGCATGAACTCTATCCATGAAATGCTGCTCTTCACTGTCATTTATTAAACCAGCCATATTTGTTTGATACCAATAGACGCACAATGAACTACTCTCTGCCAAAGCGTCATAAGAGTGTGCTACAACGCTGCGGTTTAAGTCGCAGCCCCCTAGCAAAAGGTTATGCACAACCCCGTATAATTAGTGTGGAAGGAACTCTATTTGTTCAAGAATATCGGCTATGAACTGAAACAAGAAAGAAGCAAAGTTATTTCTGATAATCAGAGAAGTTTGGGTCGACAGTGAAGTGCCTATCACTAAAAGCACCACTATCTCCATCTAGCAGCAAAAATTGTAACTGATCGTGATTAGGTTTATGCTGTGGGAAAACATGGATTTGTCGATAAAGCTTGATTCACCTTGAACGTGTGTAAAATGATTCTCATCATGAATTGTAGTATGGACATGGTATTTGTAGACGTGCGAAAAGCTTCGCCAATTAGCATCTTTTTTTGAATAGTCATAAAATCGTCGTTTCAGATATGTTTAGGCTCGATTGCTAAGCTGCATGCTTGCTGTGATGGTGCATGCCGCCTGCTAATTGTTCTTGATGATGATGAATTGTAAGGGGTGGTTACCATGAAACCAAAGTGGTTACACTAGAAACCGAAGTGGTTATACTAGAAACCCACTGCGACTCTCTGAGTCTATTGTACTATCCCCAGTAACGACTGCTACAGGAAACAGTAGCAGCCGGGACCGATGGCTTAACGTGCCCTCCGAAGCACGGGGGGGTGATGGACATTTCCAGGTGGTCACCCAACCTGTGATTAACCGCGCCCATGGTTGCTTAACTCCACCATTGCATTAAGCAAGGCGAGACAACTGGGCTACGGCTGCCCCCTAATTGTTCTTTAAAACAACACGCGTTCATTCAAAAATTACCTCTAGCACGACGTCATGCAGGAAATGATATCAGATTTTAACAACACAACACGCATAACACGACTAGCACGGACTTACTGAATGTAGCTAATGTTAAATTTTGTTGCTAGGCGGTGTTAAATCTGTGTTTGCATTAAAGCACTAGATAAAGAGAGTGCAATCAACTGGGGCAGCCATTTTGCCCCCCTTTTCAGAGTTACTGATGCTGCTCGGGCAATAGTCAACTGATACTCAAGCATTATTTTTTCACTTCTTTCTCATATCACTGTTATAATTTTCATTTAATTATTTCTCTTTAAATAATACAATAATAAATTAAATAACATTTAATGGTTAAATTAAAAATAAAGTATATAAAATAAAAAAGTTACGTTTTTAAATTTCTTGTTGTTTATCTTTGTAGATGTCATTTCTTAGAGTTTTAATAATTTAAATTAATAAAAAAATAAATGATTTTGATAAAGAACATTTTCAAGACTTGTTTCTGGATTCATCTTCAAAATTTTAATTTTCCATATTTACATAATTACTTTTTTATTTAATTATTGTGGGTTGTTTGTATTGTTGTCTAATTTCCTTAATTTTTTAGTAAATCCATTATATTTTCTTTGTAGTATTTTAAAAATTGTTTATTGTAAAATTGTTGAGGTATAAATATATATCCTTGTTTATTAATTTTCATTTAATTATTATTCTCTTTAAAATAATCATGAATTGCATATTTAATGGTTAAATTGAAAATTAAATAATAATTAAATTCCTTGTTGATTATCTTTGTAGATGTTATTTCGGTGTCCTCCACTTTCGCCCCCTCCACTTTCGCCCCTTAAATTTTTGCCCGTTCCACTTTCGCCCCGGCGCCATTATATGGTAATTTTATCGCCAATATATTTTATCGAGGCCCTGAAGAGAGGCTAAGGCTATACGCAAGTAACTTGAAACTGTGATGGTACTTCAAGCAATGTCTTTCACGAATAATCACCCAATTGTTTTAAGTGGTTTTTAGTGGTAGGCGATTCCCTGAAAAATTGAATCGTTTAATAATCAATTAATTTTTATGCAATTTATTTTTGCATAGTAATGATTAATCGATTCCCGGAATCGATTATTGTGAAAAATTGAATCTATTTTAAAAAATATTAAAATTAAATCTGTTTATTGTAATTTATTTCCATGGTTAAAAGAGTAGCAAAATAAATACATAGAAGAAGCCATTCATGAATTTTTATTTAATAACAAACAAATCAGAAATATTATAACAATGTATTGTGAAGCAGATAAAAAAAAGTTAGATTGATTGATTATTTGGTATTAAACTTCAGTTTACTGTCCTTGTGGGGTGGTACTTGTTCAAAAATTTTTGAAAACTGTGGGCCTATAATAATCAGGCTAATGACTACTGTGCAAACCGTGGAATTTTAAATGAATGAAACATAAATGATTAATAAATATTATATATTATATTATGTGTTAATGTACTTATGTTTTGTGTAATAATTATGATGCGAATTATACTAAAAATAACAACTATATTAAATTACTACTAAAGTACCGGGAAAAGTCAGGGAATTTTTTATAACCGAGAAAAATCAGGGAAATAATAATAAGATAAAAAAATAATAGAACCATCGATGTAATTGTTTTAGTGTACTGATGTATTGCATTGTAACAATCTGGTTTGTGATCCTATGGATTCATAATTAAAAATTAATAAGAAGAACGAAATATAGTTAACACATTTAAAAATCAAAAAAAAAAAATTAAAAAAAAATTATTTCGTTTTTTATTGTAAATGACGTCTTCGTGCTGGGTCAATCATTAACAGCTCAAACACGAAGGTTATTATTTAAATTATTATTATTATTAATATTACATTAAGGATTAATAGCACAGCAACAAACATCAATAAGAAAACTAAACCATATGCTTTTTTTAACCTTTTATTAATATTTTATTTAAGGTTTGTTGTTGTTGGCCAATGCTGGGCAAAATCCGCCAGTGCAAAAGAAAAAGTATAGAGCCATTGAAACAAGACATCAAAATATTAGGAATCAATTCATCAATGGGACAAAAAGCCTCATTGAATATATTGATGCAGCAAATCATTTGTTACACATAACAGACGTTCAGGGAAAATGTTTTAATAAATCATCTTTTTCTTGTTTTTAAAAGATTGTTTGCATTTTTTTTTTTTTATTTTCTAAATCCTATTATTTCTTTTAAAACAATTTAGATTTTAGGAAAGCTTTAATTTAAATCGTTCTTAATTAAAAGGAGAATTTCGTGGGTTAGGTTAGGTAAGTATTCTAAATAACTGAATTCTTAGTTTTCTATTTGACTTGTTAACCTCTCTGCAGGGTCTTTTTTTATGAAAGTGGGTCTTAAAAGTATTTTTGCAGGGGGCGAGTGTGGACGGGGCCAAAGTGGAAGGGGCGATAGTGGACGGGGCCAAAGTGGAAGGGGCCAACTTCACGGGGCCAAAGTGGAGTGAACCGTTATTTCTTATCCTTCTCATATTTCCTAAAAGCTTTATTATTCTATATTGCAATTTGCCAGTAAATTATATTGAATAAAATTTTATATCCAACTCTCATTTTTATTCGACGATTAGTCCAATTTATTAAATTTTCTGGGACCTTCCTCAGAAAACAAATCTCTCATTTATCCTTAACACTTGTGCCTCACCATATTTAAACTACAACAGAACGTTGAATAAGGAGTTTTGGAGTTGAAATGTTAATTGTAATTGTCTGGCAAATTATACAGAAATAGACTTCTTGTTTACTCGCCTTCCCCCGAGTTTTTATTAACGTCGAGGATCTAGAATAAACGCCCCTGTTTGTTGCTGCAATTTACTTGATATACCGATATTTTAGAAAATCATATTAAGTATTTTCTTGACTTATAAACAATTTCGATATATCGGAATATCGATATTTCCGACTCGATATTATCAAAATCATCGAGATCTAATACTAATAAATTTTATTATTATACTTCTTGTTATTTTTTAATTATTATTTTCATATTTATTTAATTCTGGTATTTAATGTTTAAATATTTAAATACTTTTTGTATTTATTTCTTAACTTGTATTATTTATGTTTAAGTGGGGGCGCAAACCCCACTCTCCCCTTGGGCTTTATGTCGTTTCATTGGCCCATTTTATAACTTTTTATGATGGTGGCAATAAAATGTGCATTTTATAAAATGTGAGCAGGTCTTGAAAAATAAAATTTGCTTTAATTTCCTAGTGTTTAACTATTGATATTTATTTCCACCATAAACTATTAACGTAAAAAAACTTAGACAATTAAAATAATTATTATTTGATAATACTAAATACGAATAATATCGATATTCGGAATATCGAGATCATTTTCCATATCGAAAAACCCTACTTCGATGTTTACAGTGTGACATATGAAGAGAAGGTGACAAAAAGTGTTTACCTCCACCCAACGTTCAATTATTCTTGTCAAAACAAAATTCAGCAAGTAGCTGTCGCGGACGCCAGTGTGACATATGGAAGACGATAAGTGAATGTTCTTATCCCAAAGTCATTTAAATTAGAATTGTTGCGGACGCCAGCGTGACAAATGGAAGAAGATAAAACTCACTGCGTTTACTTGAAATAAAAATAAAAGGGTTGTCGCGGATGCCAGTGCAGAAGCTCGATTTTGGATGCTTCTCTAGCAGTTAAGAGATATCCAGAAATGAGTTGAATGAACTCAAGAAAATAAATGAGAGCTCAAAATAGCTTTCTATTAACCAGCCTCTTATTTGGTTTCAATATAGGCCTATTGACCTGGTTGACCCACCAAAATAACACAATTAAATTTCAAGTGTCTAAAACTATTCATGCATTGAGTAATAGGGAATGGCGTGACCCTCCCTCCAATATTTTAACTAAACAAAGTCTTAAAACCTGGTTGACCTGCCAAGGTAAAGAACATGCAAATCCTAAATAAATTTAAGCATGCATTAAGAAATGGTAAAGGTTCTAACCCTCCCTTCTATTCAAATCAAACGTTACTCCCCTTTTATGATACAATTCTACAAAAAGGATCAATGAGCAGTAATACAGTTCAACTTTTCTTTATTAATCAAAATAATTTTCATTGACTAGGAAATCTTATGATTATAATGAAATTTTAAAGAAAAAAATTGAAGCAGACACTCTCGACCATTAGGTTAAAAATATGCGTTAAAATTATATAGTTCAAATACCGTTATTATGACTAACACACGCGATGGGCCCGTTACTTAAAATTTGCACTTATCTTTTGAAACTTGCGCTTTATTTTAGACTCGAAGAGCAAACACACAATGCTGAATCGTCCCGTTGAAACTCTGCTGGATCCGACGTTGAGATCTCTTTCCCGTAGTGGCTTATGATTCCCGCCGTTGACCGTAGTGGGTTACGGGCCGCCCGTCTGTTCCACTACGCTCCCGTGAGAATCAGACTGACCCGTTTTCCCGCCCACTGTAAATCGCTGCTCTTGATGCTCGTGATGTACCGTCGTTGTCGTTAGTTTCCGCCGCATTGACCTTCGATGTTGCCGCTAATCATTTTCTGCATCTGTCTCTTACGGTATGGAAATCAACATTGCTGAGAAGTCTCATGATTGACAGTTGCTGACAGATTTCTCTTTAGAGGGAGTTTTGGAATCCCTGGAGGAGCATTAACAGACATGGTTCTCTGTATGCTTATGATGGAGTCCCCATTTTTCCTCCTTTGAGAGCAGAGACTCAAGAGGCTAGCTTTGAGAGAAAGTGTCAAGAGTCTGGAGAGGTTTCCGAGTTGTGTGTGTTTCTTTTTTGATTTTGCCACAATTTATACCTCAAAAAAAAGTTTTAAGAGTTCCCTCCTGTTTGCATTAAATCGTAAAATATCATTGGTTGAAGTTGTGGGGTTAAAGGAAACGAGAGCATGCATCAGCTCCCTCATGCGTTAAAATTCAGAACCAAGAAAGCATCCCTTGCCAATCCAAGATGCACGCACCCTCCCCTCTGTTTAACAGACGGAGCAAACAGGAGAAAAATGAGGGTGACTGCTTCAAAATTTAAATATAAAACAGAAAGTTTGTTCTACTGACAATTAGGAATATCTTTATAAGAGAAACCCATTTTTAATTAATTGATTAATGCAAAAGCCATAAGGTTGATTAATAGAAATAACAAAATAGTAAATAAAGTTAACATATTTAGGGTATTAAAATAACACTGATGTTAAATTCAGTTTAATATCTGTAGGGACATATTTATATGTCACAACAGCATAATATTAGAGGGTTTATAGTATGGTTTACAGTATCAATTCTCTGACAACTGCTTCAGAAGGGCAGCAAGTGGCACGTGATACGCTTTAGCCAATCCCATGCCTCATTTGTCGGCATTCGCTGAGGAAAAGAATGTCCATACTCTCTTTATCTAGTGCTCTAGTTTGCATCTATATTTTTGGGACACATTTGCACAATGGAGGAAAGCCAAATGGGCTAGCTTTGTTTATCTTTGTAGGCTATAGCCCAGTTCACTGGTAGAGGATATTCCCCCATGGAGAGATCATCAATCTGCCATAGACTGCTGACTGTAGATGACATACTAGTTGTTGTCTGTTTCATGACGACCTAACTCAGCAGATTTAATTTCATTAGTACAGTTAAATTCAATTGATTTTAGAGATTTGTCAGCTCTGTTTTAGTGAGTAAAATTTTCTGAGTTGGCAACACTGATTCAGCATCCATACAATGCTGACCTTCACTTTAATGAATGCCAGACCTGCCAACTTTTACGTTTTACACGTAAAAGTTACGCTTTTAATACCATTTTACGTTTTTACGCTTTATATAAAGGATTTTATGTTTTTTCATAATTTCTCAGTTGGAGAAATGTTGAACTCCTCTCCTACATGAGTAGGCGATGGAACACATTATTACGGAAATTAAATCCTTAAAGTAGGACTATTTTTTCCATCATGAAGGACGTGGCCTTCGAGATATTAGGCACCGCATCGCGTATCATTTTAGTGTTTACTACCTCTTACAAGTTGCATTATCTCTGTAAGGATGTATTTCCTGACCCATGTTTATAGGAAAAACTGTACATGGTATTTCATCCTTGACCTACCTTTCTGAATCAACCTATATAAATTTGCATAGGCCTAATTATAATGAAGTATTTTACTCTTTTTATTTTCTGAAAGTTGGCAGGTCTGGAATGCCAGCAGCATGATTAAAGAGATAACTCTGTCTCTTCTAGCTCTCTTGGCATAAAGGATGGGAGGAGAGAAGGTTCTCATATACGCAGAATTAAACAAATCTAACTTCTACTTGACAAAATAAAAATTCTCATGAGTAACACACCAAATTCGACACAAGTAAATTTAGATGTACATTTCGAACGCTATGTGTTCATTTTTCAACATGACTGATTTGCATTACACCACAGTATATATACACTGAACAACCAATTTATTAGAGACACCTCTTAAGGAAAATGGATCGGCCTCCCAGTGACACCCAAACAATGGAACAGGCTGAAGCGGTGTATAAAAGGGATGCATTGATCACATGTTGCAGTCGGCAGCAGAAGTGGGCTGAATATGGGTAACTCCAAGGATTTGACAGACTTTGAACGAGGCATGATCGTTGGAGCTCGACAGGCACAGTTGAGCATTTCACAAACAGTGAACCTCCTCGGGTTTTTCTGTGCAACAGTGTCAAGAGTATTCCGTGAATGGCAGTTATGCCAAAAAACAACCTCCAACAAACACAACTCTGGACAAAACGGGGCCGTAGATGAACGAGGCCAACGGCGACTGCCACGAACCATCCACAGCAACAGGACGGGAACAGCCCAACAAATTGCACCTTGCACCGAGCTGGGTTTAACAACAGGCGGCCAGTACGGGTACCGTCGCTGTCATCGCCACTGAACACTGAATGAGTGGAAGGAGATCACCTGGTCCGACGATAACCCATCCTGTCAGCAGACAACCGTACAGGCAGGTGGAGGAGCAGTGCTAATCTGGGGTGTCTTCTCTTGGGACACACTGGGTCCTCTGATATCGGTGACACATCCCTGAATGCGCCACACTAGGACACTGCTCCCTGTCACGGTGCTCGAATGGTCTTGGAGTGGTTCGAGGAACATGACACAGACTTCAGTGGCCAGCTCGGTCGCCCGATTTCAACCCAATCAAGCATTTATGGGATGAAGTGTAGAGAACCATCCGATACCTTCCCACAATACCGTACAACCTGCACCAATTAGGGGACACTGTGATGTCTGCTTGGGCTGCTATTCCTCTGCAACTGTTTCAACACCTTGTTGGGTCCATGCCAGCACATACATATTCAGGCAGTTCTCGCCGCTAAAGGTGGCACAACACGCTATTAGCGGGGTGTCTCTTATAAATTGGTCGTTCAGTGTATATATTAAGGACCAATCAGGTACAAATTAGTAACAGAGTGAATCACAACGAGAACCAGTTGGTGTCTTGTAAGGCATACAGCTGGTACCCTAACCAATGTGAGAAATATTCCTTTTTAATGGATGTACCTCACTATGGTTAACCAATCACCCACGTTCATGGGTCCCCTGTCTGCCTTAATGTGTGTTCTTTGCTGGTTTCCAACGACTCTAAGAAGTTTAGCTGTCACCAGTCATCCGTTTTATGCACAATCCTGTATCCATCCGGTTTTGCTCTGTGCCCCGGCTGTATGATGTGCTGCGCAAAATTCGAATACTCTGGTCGCTGGTAATGTTCCTTAATTCTGGTTTCGATCTTCCTTCTAGATTGGCCAATATAAATGGCCTCACGCGTATCATATTTTAACTCTTATATGATCTACGTACGTGTGGTTTTTTGTCTTATTGTGAGCCCAAGAGTTTCCTGAGCGTGTGACTTTCCAAGAGTTTTCTTTTCAAACATCTTAAAGTACATTATATGCCTGAACCTCTTAGCAATCTTGTTGAGGCCTCTAATCAAGGGTTTATTGTAAGGCATCACTAAGAACTTCTGTTTTTCTTCATCTGGTTCCAAGTTCGTTGCTTCCAACTCCGCCTATCTTCTGTGTTTTCTAACCAGGTTGTTCACCAAGTCTGTCCTGTATCCATTTTGTATTGCAGAGCTTTTGATCACCTGTATCTCATCTTCCCTTTGTTTTTTGGTCAGGGGCAAAGCATATGTTTTCTTGGTCATCTGCTGAAAACATCTGTGCAAAGCAGTGGTTCGAGCTATTGTTAATGTATGATGGGATAAAGGTGGGTTTTCTATTAAGCCCAAAGGTAAGTTTGTTATTTTCCTTTTGTATTTCGAGGTCAAGAAAAGGTGTTTACAGTCTTTCTCCAGTTCCATGGTGAATTTAATAGAAGGTGTTATCTTATTTAGTTCTGAGAGGAAGGTGTTAATGTCGCATTTTGATGTGTCACACACTGCAAAAACATCATCCACATTCAGGGAAATAAGTGAATGACTCACGAACCTTGTTTTCAAAGTTTCTGAGGTAGAGATCTGCCAAGAATGGACTGATGCAACCCCAAGCACTAGCACTGCACAAGTACCCATAATAGTCACCAGCAGTTCTACAGAGGAACTTTCTAGCTCAGAATACGTGTAATAAAGAAATCTAGATAAATGTAATGTTTTTATATAGCAATATAAATGATTTATATTATTTTATTTATAAACGCTATAAATGCTTTAATTATATAGCAATTCCTTCCCATCTACGGACAATCGGCTTTAACGAACTACCCCTCCCCCTATTAGTCCATTGATGAGAGGGTTGACTGTATTTTTTTTGGTTGAAGAATAACAAGTTTAACAAAACTTTGTGCTATTTTTGATATTTGCTCACATGCGGGACTATCAGGATGCTATCGTTTATTGATTTAAATTCCCACAAAGTTTTGATAACAATACAGTACATAGTATTAAAAATAGTGATGAATGGGAGTTCAAAACAGTATTGTATTTCTTAATATTTCTTCGAATAGAAACGTGGTCGTCAAATTATTTTGTTTATAGGGCCTATACTAACAAGAATTGCTATCTTTATTTGAGAAGAAGAAAAAAAAGTTAATACTGATTTATACAGATTGTGTTTATATTAGGCCTGTTTGTGTCACTTACCTAATGTATAACGATGTGGGGAACAAAAATTTACTTCGTTATAAAGATATCATTAGAAAACCAATCATCAACCTTGAGGGATCTGGTCTGCATTTCCTGTCCACTATGCTCTGCCGAAGATTTTTTTTGATTATCCGTACCACTATTTATCTTCTGTAAAAGAATTGTGAAATGAGGCTGCCCGTTTTCCATATCCTAAGCATTTGAAAATTGTTGTCATTCATCTGCTTTCTGGGTTTTAAATCCAATTTGGATTTGTACTTCTTCATTCAGTTTGCGTATATTTATCCTAAAATGTCAATGTTGTACGTTACATCTCTGAATAAATCTTGACACAAAATGATCTATTATATTATGAATCTAACTCTTCTGAATCATCAGGATCATTTATCTCAAACAGAAGATAACAAATAAACTGAAGAAACTTCTTCAAGCATATCGCAATGAAGTCCATTTGGATATCTTCTAACAGCAATACGGTTCATATCCGTGGTAGCTCAGTTGGTAAGAGCGGTGCCAGCGATAGGCATGGTCCCTGGTTTGAATCCAGGTCGCAGAATTTTTCCTTCACTTTTCCATTTGCTATCAGCATCATTTATGTTGTTTTTGTGCAATTCAATGACAACTCCAGACTCGCAAAGGAATTACTCATCCCAGCAGCAGTCTCCAATAAAAAAGCTCTTCCTTAGCTATACCACTTGTTCAATATTCCTTTTTTTTTTCTTTTTTGGATGCTCACAAGAAAAAGGAAAATCCTCAAGGTATGCAGAATCTTTTAATTTTCCCTTTTAGTTTCCTCCCCTGATTGTTGTATACATTTCATATGGCAACAATACTCTGTAAAAATAAATGACTTTACATCTCTCAAATATATTTTATAGCAATATCATTAAAAACAAAAGCTTAGGAAAAAAAATTCAAAATTAATATTTATCTTTATTTTTTCATAAAGGTAGGTAAATAATTTCTCCTAACCAGTGATTCTTCTTAAGAGTAATAAATAGTTAAAATATATATTTGCTTGGCTTTTATTGGCATTATGATCTTTTAATTTTGAATAGCAAAATAATTGGTATATTATGGTTATGGACAGAGTGGAATTGCTCTTGAATTAAATGGTCAACAAACAACAACAGGGTGGGGAAATATCCAATGAAGACTGGGCAGCTTATTCAGTTCACATACCAGATCAATAAATGGGGATTGCATGGAGGTAGGTGACATACCATGATGTACAATATTGGATTTGGATTGAGTAAAGGAGAGGTTGAAGATGTTGAAATAGAATTGGGCTGAGGGGAAAGGACAGATGAGGTTTGGGCATAATCCAGTTTTTTGTACATAGCAATTTTTGAGAGAAGAAAAACTTTATTAATCTTCGGTGATTATTATAGTAGGACCAAAGTAAATTCAAATTCAGTGATTTTTAATAAAGTGTTTATTTTTTTCTTTCAGCTTTTGCATTTATTTTCCTTTTTAGAATTTACTTACAAGCCACTTAATATAATACATATAGCTATTCACTTTTTCATTAATTAGTATTATGTAGAAATTAGCTGTTTATAACTTGATTTATTTCTTAAGGCACTGGACCAGGTGGAAAACAGCCCCACATCTCTGGTATTTCTGCAGCCATGGAAACAGTAGAACAAAAGCTTGATAAAATGTCTGTGTCTTCCACACCATCTGTAGAAAAAAGAGATGCTCGTGAAGCACAATCAGGTAATCCATTAATGGAGGTTAATAAGGAATAAAGTTTTAACAATTTCTGCAAATTTCTTTGGATCTTTTTGTAGACTGAAATATCAATGCATTTATGTAAAATGAGTTTAGTGCTTGAAGTTTTTATTTTATTTATTCTTATTTATTTATTCTATTACAATGCCTTACTTGTACCAAGTAACCACAAAAGTTCTTGCTGTTTTTATGTTGCCATAAAAGGAAGTGATAGAAGATATGCAGATATGCAAATGAGTGTACAGTGTGGTCCAAAATCTGTCGAGGGAGCAGGAAGGTTAGCCTGTAAAAATACACGGCTATTGGGCATCTCATGCTGAAGTGAAGACAAATGGAGGTATTGAAGGAGTTGGTTAGGTGTTGTGTGCTTTATGACTTCAAGGTGGGCTTGTCAGCAGCAGTATCAAGTCGCTATCAATGTGTCTGGCATTTGCAGATGATGCTGTGAATGAACGCACCACAAGACATTTGTTCCAAAAATTCAGGTCGGAAGAATTTGCCATTTCTGATGAACCCCGCAGTGGTCTGTGTCTGGTGGACTAGATGCCAAATGGTTCACTACGAGCTGCTATTAACTGGCCAAACCATCACTAGGGACCTGCACTCCCAGCAGTTGGAACGTGTGCAACAGGCATTTCAGCAGAAGGAGCCAGCATTGGTGAATCGTAAAGGGGTGCTCTTCCTTCATGACAATGCCTGGCCACATGTGGTGCGGCTGGCCAGAGAAACCATAGAGTGGCTTGGCTGGGAAACTTCGTGTCATCCACCTTACTCATCAGATCTTGCTCCAATGGATTATCACCTTTTCCATTCTCTGGACAACCATCTTCGTGAAAAACCCTACACCAATAACACAGAACTGCGAAAGGGACTCACGGACTGCTTTGAGTCCAAGACCGGCAAGTTTTCCAGCCAGGGGATTGATCAACTGGAGACACGTTGGCAGAAGGTGCTAGGGGGATTACTTTGGGGACTAGCGATACACTACTTTTTGTATACATCATTTTGTTTTCCGGAATTAAAAACGGCAAGAACATTTGTGGTTACGTGGTATAATGCAATTCCACTTTTAGAGCCCAAAAAAACAGTAAAACGGCTATCCTTTTGTATAATGCGATCCCCATTTTTGACTCTTCACGAGAAAAATAGGCAAAAATATACAGAAAAACCTCTTTATTTTTTACATTTTTAAATATGCATAATCTGGAACTTCACTGGGCACAATTCTAGTTTTCAAGAACCTTCTCTTCACCATATTTTCGGATATAGAATCCCAAGTGGCTATCTGAGAGGTCACTTTCGTATAAGTTTTTGGCAACAGGAAATTCAAATAAAAACTGAATTAATGTACTGTATAATGAACTATACATTGTATATACTGTACAATTAAAGTACTGCCATGTATATCGTATGCTAATTTCATTTGATGTTGATCAGGACAGAATGCAACTTCGTCAGATCGAAGCAGTTTTGAAGTTGCCCTCTTTTTGAGAAGTTACTTTTATATTAGTTAATGGAGATGGGAAATTCAAATAAAAAGTGAAGTAATGTACTGTATAATGAACTGTACATTGTATATAATGTAAAATTAAACTACTGTGATATACACTGTCATATCACTGAATTATGACCACCCGCTTAGTAATGGGAGTTGCCACCCTTCGCCGCTATAACTGCTGCTAGGCATCGTGGCATGGATGCAAGAAGTGTGCGGTATGTGTCCGATGGTATGGCAGTCCATTCCGCTTGAAGCGCTGTCCACAGAGCTTCGAGAGTCATAGGTGGAGGGTCCAACTGCCGTACATGGCGATCAAGGTGCTCCCACAGATGTTCGATTGGATTGATGTCCAGTGAATTAGCAGGCCAAGGGGGCACTCGAAATTCAGTAGAGTGTTCCTTGAACCAATACAGAAGGAGACGTGCCTTTGTGGCAGGGTGCTTTATCCTGCTGGAACACACCATCACATTGAGGGAACATCGTGAGCATGTACGGGTGCACCTGATCTGCTACGATTGACAGATAGCCACAGGCATTCAAATTGCCCTCTAGATGAATCAGTGGACCGAACTGCTCCCAACAGAAGATCCCCCACACGTGCACACTACTCCCACCAGCTTGTTTCCGGCCCACAATAGCCTCCTGCAGTCTCTTTTCATGGCATTCACGATGCACTCGCCATCGCCCGTCAATCATATGGAGCAAAAAAAACCTTGACTCGTCGGAGAAGGCAACCTTAGCCCACTCGTCTGTGGTCCAATGGTGGTGCTCACGTGCAAAGTCTAGGCGTCGTTGATGATGACCCCTGGCAAACATGGGTGCAGCAACCATGCATCGACTATTCAGGCCCATCTGTAGTAGGGTGCGTTAAATATTATCAAACCACTCCTTTTATTATATAATAATTATTTTGGTCATTTTAATTCATTTAATATACTCTTTGTAAATGAATATTTATTGAAATGTGTGTAGCTTTTAAGGCGAAGTCACGAATGGATGATTTAAAAAAAAAATGAAACGTTACGTGAATGACACTGAATGAATTTAGAAACTTTTTTAGTTTCTTTTCTAAAAAATTACACTATGGAAGCTTTCAAACAATTAATGCTAATTATTTCTCTAATTCACTATGTTGACATGGATTTTACCGCCATGCGCCAGCATTAAAAATTAGCTCTCTCTCTCTTTTCCTGATATTTTCTCACTTGAGTAGATATTTACGACCAATGTTCCTGAATGGTAAATTGCATATTCGTCATGCCTCATTCTTACTTAGTATTTATCTATAAGAATAGAGGTAGTGATAATAATTTATCATTTCTTCAATTTCCTAAGTAAGAATTAGGAAGAAATGGATAATTTTTGATCGAAGAGATAACTGGCTTCCGACCGCAAACTAGTCGACTCTGCTCTGCTCACTTTGAAAAGTTCTGTTTTGTTATTGATCCTTTCGTATTAATGTATGTAGGTATTAATTAAGCTCACTATTTATTTGCGCAAGGCTATGTAACTAAAGAGGTATCTGGACAAAATGCATCCGGGCAAAATGCAACTACACGTTTTGAAGTGTTCAGATGGCCTCATTTGATTTAAAATTATATTAGGTAATCTAGTTAAATAAGTAAATCGTGCTAACAGTAGCAAATTTGAAGCTAATACATTTGTCATTTAAACTGGCTGAAATAGTTTATATTTAGTGATGATCGTAAATTAAAATATATCAATGTAACAAAATACATTTGATAACCTGAAAGTTAGTTCGTTTTTACATAAATTTCAGTTATGATCAAATAAACAAAGGAAATTGCTTGAGAGAATTTTAATAAAATATTACAGTATTTGAAACTATAATGTTCTTGTGAAGGAAAGATTTTTCGAATGGCTGTCACAACACAACGGGGAATAACTTTTCTTTTATTTCTTCCCAGGTGCACCCAAATCTAATGGACAAATTAGAATGTTGGTATATCGTAATCCATGCAGATTTTTGAAAAGACGGAATTTTCGGTGATGCATATCGAACCACTGGGCATATGCTGATCGATCTCTGCATAATCACGACAGCATATGTTCACACTTGTGATGTCGGCATATCTTCACATATTGTGCACTGATATCTAATTTAAAAATTAATATCATGAAATTGTTCACATTTAAATAATATATTTATTAATTATACTTGACAATTTGCTTCGGTCGATTCGGCGATACTGGATTCCTCGATGGGTGATCGCACAGGAGAGGTTCTAAACTATATGGTTTCATGCCTAAACCATCCAAATCACCCACAAGGTTCTCCAAATCGTTGTCCAATTCATTATATAGATAGTTGTTAAAATAAGCCTCCATATCTTCATAAGTCTTAAAACTGATATCTGAATCACTGCTTTCATGTCCAGACATTGTGAATATTGTAGTGAATGCAGTACTGAGTGAATGTTAAAGCTTCACTGCAAAGCTTGCTGGAAGCAATCCTCGCACTACGTCGTGCCTCCACCCAAGATGGATGCCCCCTGATTTCAAATCGCGTTTGGAATTTTCGTTTTTCACACATTTAGGATTCAAATTTAAAAAAAATTAAATTAATAGGTTAGTCTTTCGATTTAAGTAAAGTTATGTGACCGTAGAGTTGTCCTTTAAGCAAATGCAAAAGAAATATAAGGAAATGATTTTCTAGGTTACTAATGAAAACACAGGAAGTGACAACTTAAAATTGTAATGCCATGTAGTGATAAAAAGCAATCTTAAAAACTGTTTGGGGTCTATTAGACCCCAGAGTAGTACCGGTAATTAAGGGTTAAATCATTATCCTAATTTAAAATTGTTAAATCTGATTGGCCTTTGTCATTCCTCATTTGTATTTTATATATTTTATAATTATATTTTATAATTTTGAACCTTATTCTTAATCTACAATGCTATTGTCATCATTACTCTGATAATATAGTTGATATAAAATGTGCCTGTGTTGATAAAAATTAATCACACATCCACCATGTTTAACAACAACACGCGATAGTGAAACTTTATTCAGGAGAACAAAAAGAGCAAATACAAAAGTTCTTTACAGTAACGCCAACTAGTGGCAAAGTGCAAAAACAATGAATAAATATATATCTCCAACAGCCTGCCGTAATGAACATCATATATTGCTTACTTGAATTTGTAAATTAATAATGTAGGACTTTTTTTTTTTCTTTGTAAAAGCTGATCAGATTTTTTCCCCCTCAAAAGAAAGTCATTTGCTCCTTCATATGGTGTTCATGTATTAGTATTACATAATGTCTTTTTAGGGATTTTTTTCTTTTTCTACATCTTTACTGTCCTATTATTCATATTTTATATTCTCCAAGGTCTGTTGATTGTAGTACACACTCTGTATTCTGAAGTAAAATGTCATTGTTTTCTTTTTTATTTAAATTGGATTCTGTTTCCAATTCTGAACAGCACATAGCCAAACCGTGAATTTTCTAATTCATCCAAAATAGTATGTAATAGTAACAATGCAGTTTTTTTTTTCTTTTTCCCCCCCTTTCTTAAAACTTTACATAAAATGAACCTTTAGAAAATCCGCTGGATGTGGAAGAATCTCTAGTACCAAAAAATTGTGTGCTATAAAACTCTGGTGTACTGTCAATGAAACTAAATATCATCATTAGATTTCAGAAAAAAAATTCTTTTTTATGCACATAACGTTTTTCCTGCAGTTCAAATACATTCATCATCAAAAAGAAATTGCACCCATGGAAAACCTATTGGATGCTATGGGAGGTTCTGTTAAGACTCCACCGCTGGCACAAGATTTGCAAGACCTACAAGCCAGAGACAGTCTACATGGGATGAGCTGAGTCAAGATTACGTTAGAATTCATACAACTCCATGCGACACTGTGTGGCAGAAAGCATTAGAAATAATGGCGGCCCAACATCCTATTGAGAGTTGAATGATTTCTGTATTTTGACCAATAAATTTTGTCATTGTTTAATCATCTGTTATTGTTGGTGGTATTAACTTAATTTCAAATATCTTTTCAATCTGACGATTCCTTCTGGGTGCAACAATTATTTTGATGATGGGTATATAGTGTATGATAATTTACATAGATAAGTTTTTTAAGTTGATAAATTTTGCTAATTTATTTATTTTTTCAATTTATTATTTTGTAATTGTTTTTAAGTATCTGACATGGGTGCACGACCTAAAGAAATTCCAAAAGAGAAAAGACCACAAGGAAAAAAAGACCATGGAAGGATTCCAGGTGAGCTTAATAATTTTCTGAGATGTTGAAGCACACAGTTATTACATGTATATTTTAATAAGTTAAATTTCTTTCAAGATTATATGTGAAGATAAACAATTAACCATGAAACTTATGCAAGATGAAACTGAATTTCTAAATAAGTCCAATATTCCATTTATATTTAAACATCAACTGTCATGTTCTTCTGAGTTCTTGAGTTCTTGCAGCAATTAGATCAAGTTGCTTCCTCCCTAGGAGTCTCAATCTAAGGCTGCTTTCTCTATTAGAGCATAAAAGTGGAATCAGTAAGATAGGAATGATGTGTAAATACACTTTTAAATTTAATATATCCCTAAACAGGTGGTGGCCTTACAGTATAACAGAGGGACATCAGGAGTTCCAACTAGTTTCGCCATTTATTCCCGGCTTTGTCAAGGATATACAGCAAGAGGCATGCAAGCCTTTATATATACAGAACAGTGGTACAAGTTAAGCAATGAGCGTAAATACATACAAGAACCAATAGGATATAAAGCAAGGGGGCCAAAAAGGACGTAATTGCCAGTAGAATAAAATAGAATAAATACAAAAATTTTAAGATACACAAAAGAGAAGTTGTACAGAGATGGTGCGTTTAACGTGGACCGAAAAGAGAACATATCCGGTTGTCCGAAGACAAGAGAATTTACAAAAAAAACGAAAATGAAATAGAGGGGTAAGAAACTTACAAAATGCGGAAGAAACATAAAATAAAGAAAACGAGAGAAAATCATAGTAGATCAAATAAAGAACTAAGTATTGCAAACACATTAAAGTCCGTCTGGCAATTGAGAAGCAAATGTGGGGTGGACCTCTTGGCCTTGAATATATCGATCGCTTAGAGGGTAGCAGTTTTTTCTGGTTTATTACAGATGTGCAAGACAGACATAACCTCTTCTTTTGACTTCAAAGTGTGTCCGGAATCTGCGAGATGGTTTGCATAGTGGGAGACACGGTCCCGTTTTTTATACGAGTCAAGGTGTTCCTTGAATCGCAATGCAAGATTGCGGGTCGATAACCCCACATAGAACATATCGCAAAACGCGCAATTCAGGCGGTAAACTCCGAATTGGGAATATTTGTCGGAGGTGACGGAGGTGGGCGGGTTCAGGGTGCGAGCAGCTGGGGTTGGAGTAAGAAATGATATTCGGAGGCCAAGGGACGATAAGAAATCGGAAAGCTGGGAGAAATTAGATCCCAGATATAGTAAGGACGTCCACTTTTTACTATGGGGCGAAACGGGAGGTGGGGGGGAGAGAAGGGCCCGTCTGCGGCGGTGAAGAATGCGAGAGAACGTGGAGGTCGAATATCCATTGGAGTGGGCGAGGTGTCGGATTATGCGGAGTTCTGAAGATCTGGATAGGGGGCAGAGGGGGAGCTTCAGGGCACGGTCGATTAGGAATCTCAGTGAGGCTTGTTTGTGGGTGGCGGAGTGTGAGGAGGAATGGTGTATTAAGTTGGAGGATGTAGTCTGTTTACGGAAGACAGAAAAGGAGAAGCGGTTAGTTTGGGGGTTGTTGGTGATGAGGATATCAAGGAAAGGGATGGACCGGTTAGTTTCTAGCTCAAAAGTGAATTTGATATGTGGAGAAAAGGAGTTAAAGGTGTTAACAATATTAGTGGGAGTAGTGGATCGGGAGTCAAAAAGGATGAGGATGTCATCGACATATCGGAAATATGCGATGACGGAGGAATTATTGAGGAGGGGGGGTGACGTGTGTTAATTCCAGGTGCTGTAGGAAAATCTCAGACAGAAAACTGCTGAGCGGGAACCCCATTCTTAGCCCTGTAGGTTGGGAATAGCAAGAGTTGTTAAATGAGAAATAGTTCTGCGAAGAAATTACGGAGAGGATAGCTAGTAGGTCAATAGTATCGGGTGCAGGGAAAGACGTAGCTAGTAACAGACACTGTAGGATAGAAAGGGTGGGAGTGACAGGGATGTTAGTGTATAAGTTGGTGATATCAAGGGACATAAGGGAGAGGTGCTCATCAGTGTGGATGGAAGAAAGGGACTCGGTAAGGGTTAGGGAATTGCGTACATTGTAAGTATTAGGGAGGATTTTCAGGTTAAAGAGGAAGGTGGAAAGGGATTTGGCAATGAGGTGGGCAGGAGCTGGGGAATAGTTAGCAACGGGGCATATAGGCATGTTAGGTCTTTCCCTGCACCCGATACTATTGACCTACAAACTAAACAAATACTATAAAATTGAACAACCAAAAAGGGAATACCTCTAATCCACAAAGAATAAAATTGAAATAACAGATACGTATTTTGGGTATCAGGTATCCATTCTTCAGCAGAAAAGACAAAAAGTGTAAAGAAAAAGGAAGAAGAAAGTAAAACTTTAATGCTAGAAAATATACAGGGTTAACCAATGGGAAATATTCTTGGCCATATGCCTCTTCCCCTTGCTTATACAGGGTGTCCAAAAAGTCTGGTAACATGGCAGATATCTCAAAGTCTGGTAACATGCCAGGTAGGTGAGATCTAATAAGTGTGGTTTATGGGTAACCAAACCATTCAAATTGGGAGGGGGGGATTCATTGCTGCACCCAAATTTGACTTTGACCCCCAAACTTAACGTCATCCATTTGGTAACTCAAAAACTATTAAAGATAAAGAAAAATTTCCAATTGCTATCCTGTAGAGCAACACCACATTAGTCTAAAAAAATATTTTTAATCACACCCTTCCCCTTAAAAGATTTTGAGAAAATGGGGAAGAAAGAGCCTCTCAAGGTCAGATTGGCTGAAGTTTCTAACACATTTGAATTTCTAAGCACAACGTTGGGAAGGCTCATTAAAATTTTGACCTTGAGTGACTCTTTCTACAGGGAGCAATTGGAAATGTTTCTCTATCTTTAATAGTTTTCGAGTTAGCAAATGGATAGCCTTAAATTTAGGGGTCAAAGTCAAATTTGAGTGCAGCACTGATTCCTATTGCCTATAAATCACCCTTGTCAGATCTCGCCTAGCTGGCAGCTTTGAGATATCTGCCATGTTACCAGACGTTTTGGACACCCTGTATAAGCAAGGGGAAGAAGCATATGGCCAAGAATATTTCCCATTGGTTAACCAAAAGGAATATTAATGACTCGTGGCCAAGATTAAAACGGACGAATGAAAAAAGAGGAAGCCCAAGGGGGGGAACATCTTGCCAATAGGAGGAGGGGAAGTAAACTGAAACCTAAAGTTAATAAAGATAATAAAATTAAATAAAATAAAATTGAAGAGGAAAGAGAAAAAAAAAATACAGCTGTAGTATTATTAATAATAATAAAACTAAAGTGACCAAAAAGAAAAAGAAAAAAATTTAAAAAAAAAAAAAAATGTAACAAATGGCCAATTAGTAAACAAAAAACAAAACAAACAAGAATAGAGAATCGGCTCGATAAATCAAACAGAACAGAGTTTGAGATCATCCCTTTGTCCATTTTTAATAACTTTTTAGAATTCTTTTTACTCTCAAAGCTGTCCAATCGATTTCTTGAATTGACAGACCTAACTGACATGGATTTTGACTTACTGATTTTATGGTGTCATATTAAAGAAGGCAACGAAAAAAAATTATCTGTATAGTCATTAATGACCATTTCCTTAATTTATTATTTTATTTTATTAATTTTAAGTGAGTTTTTGCAAGGGAGTGTCATAATATTTTGCTTCGGTAATCTCCGTAAATTTTCTGGGACTGACATGAATAGTTTGGGGCGATCGGTATAATACTCATGTGTGTAAAATTGGAAGTCAAAATCTCGTTTTCCTCTTCACTTTCATGCAGACAATCAAAATAATTAAAGTAAATTGAGGCCTCAAATATACAGGTTGTATCTGAACAGCCTGTACAAACTTACAGCATGAGTTCCTTGTAGCCAGAGAAGCAATATATGTTCCATAAACATAGGGTCAAAAATGCTTCCTTCTATAGATACAACCGTGCGAGGCTGTCCTACACGTCAACTGATCAGTTACTTTGTTTGCCAATAATCAAGGCGTGCATGATAATCTTATCCAACCTTCATTGTTTCCAACAAAAGGAAAAACACTTGATTGTTAACATCCAAGATGGAGACCATGAAAGTTGGATTGTTGCTAGCACCCAGTTGGTCAGGTGACTTTTTCGCTTCCAGGCCTTGTTTTCTCGTAGGCCTCGCCAGTTGGATTGTTATCTTGTGGAGCCACTTGAAAACCCTTGTTTATTCCATCCCTGTACCAGATGTTGATACTCTTCACCAGCAGATCGTGGACAATTGTGATGTCATTTGTAAGAACATAATCATAGAAGGGAAGTAGTGAAACTTCCGTATGCTTTTACATTGACATAGAAGAAAATAATTTTTTATTACTGAAGATTGAATGCTTATCTGAAACCAATTGTTGTATACATTTCTTTATTAGAGTTAAAAAATTTAGTTTACAATCTTTGATGAGATATTTGTAGAGAAAATTGTGTGCAGTCACTCCAAATTGTCTCCGTGGGAGTTTTGTAAAACTGTGGCGCTGCTGCAGATTTGGCTCCAATCGCAGGAATTGTTTTGCAGTTTGGGTCGTTTATTTAATTTCATTTAAAAGATATTGTAGAACAAATTTTATTTATTTTTTCTTTGTTATGTACTTAAATAAATTGTTAATGAAAGTAAGTATATTTAAAAAATAAATTGAATCAAAAAAATCAAATAGATGCATAATCATAGTACTGTCATATCATGATTATGGTACACAAAATGTTTCTTTAAATTTATAATTAATTTATTAAAAAAAAATGAACACAGCGTGGTAAGATTCTGTAAAAAAAAAACAAACCTGACTTTGTGGATAGAGTGAAAGTGACAATAGAGGCTTACAAGAAGTCTTATATACAGGGGCCTTTAGAGGGGGGGGGGGGGGGGGGGGG
>JAHWFO010091316.1:371289-389778 GCA_023313115.1 Rhysida immarginata
TTTAGCGACTATATTTTGTTCACCCTGTATTTTGTATTATATCCAGACTACTTTTTATTTTCTGGCTAGAAAATTGAGGAGATGTTTGTAATGCAGTGAAAAGTAAAACAAATAAAAAATTTGCAAAATTGCTCTTTTAATATTTGAACTCTTTTCTCTGATTATACATGAACTGTTATTTATTTTTTAAGAGTATAATTCTGTTTTAAATTTATTAATAATAAAAGGCAATAAAGTTTCATAAATGCACAATTGAAATTTTATTTTTGGTATGTTGTCATTCATTTTAGATTTTATCATTTTGTAAATAAAAGTTAACAGGAAAATAAGCTTGGAGCCAAAACAGCAGTGGCACCATCATGTGGTGGAACATAGAGAACTACGGAGTTTCACTACTTCTGTTCTATGATTATGGTCACACACCCGGTATTATCCAATGGGTTTGCCAGTCAATGCAACAACGTGTGCAGGCCTGCGTGGAATCTGAGATCATTTCGAGCATGTACTTTAGCACGTCTGGTCTGTCCTATTACTGTACAAGCCAGAAATAAACCTGTGAACAGATTTGATGTGACAATCAACTTACAAACCTGTGTTTGTAATGCTGAACAGATTTGATGTGATAATTGCGCCAGCAATTGTAGGACAACGTTGCACGGTTGTATCTCCAGAAGGAAGCGTTTGTGACCCTGTGTTCATGAGACATACATTGCTTCTCTGGGTACAAGGAACTCGTACAGACCATTCAGATACACCCTGTATTATTCATCAATTTATTCTAAATTTGAAGATATAATTTGAAATTTAAAATACTGATAAAAAAAAAAAATAATGTATCGTATATTTATAATGCAACAACAGCAAATGCGCATTCAGTTTTCAAATGCATAGGTTTATTTTTTAAGATTAATTTATCGGAATTGACGCATTAAAAAAAGGCAGAAATACCTCATTTAAATTGAATTTCCGAAAGCTGCAAATTTTTTAAATCTGAATCTTTCCAAATCATCGGCAAAAATGTGCGCATTTTTCCTCACTTAAAATTGCCTGAAGATGCAGCAAGCCCAAAGACAAAAATACTGTGTTCAAACTATCTACACATAGTTAAATGCCTAGTTTTAACTTGATTATGTATGAACAGAATTATATATCATTTATCGAAAATAATAAATAATTATTGGGGGGAGGCACGGGAAATCGTTTGACGTCAAATATCTTTACATAAAATCTCTAAAATGAGCCAAAAAAGTGAAAACCTGTAATCCACAAGGAGGAAATGATGCTACTCTGGAGTTTAACTATACATTTTTAAAGATGATTAAATTTAAACTTCCTAAATAAAGTTGCTGCTGTGCTGGCTGCCCACGGTGCCCCAACACCTTATTAAATAAAGATTTTGGATTTCTACCAGGTGTTTCAGTTTCAATGTCCAATACCTGTATGTCCAAGTGTTCATTCCAGGATAATTGAATTCACAAACCAAAACTCAGTTGGCTGCGTGAAGTATCCAATAACAAAAGAATGGCTTTTTGTACAATATGTAGCACACAATTTAGTTTAAGTAACATGGGAATAAGAGCCGTTAGTAGTCATCAACTAAGAGAGAAAAGTATTTCTTCAAGATCTGTAATGCCCTGTTTACACTGGACTGGCAAAGCGGCGAAGCGTCCTTTTCTGCCTCCCCCCTCCTGCCTCCTCTGCCCCCCGCACGAGTTGTTCCCACTGGACTGGTATGAGAAGCGGCAAGGGAAGAGAAATATAATGGCGGCGACGTTTCGACCTTAAATTATTGCAGTAAAACTTTAGACGAACTTCATGGTCTATAGAAATTTGTAGTATTGGAAATTTGCTATATCTGAGACAATTCGGAATTTGTTATATCACTGTTGAAAGGCCAATTGGCACAGTTGAGAGTTCCGAATTGTTTCCTTTATTTTTTGTATCAGAGTTTGTTAGAAGAAGTTCAACTGTAATTATATGTCGCTGAGAAAGCATAATTAAAACACAACAAAACAGAGTGTGCAATAACACTCTAGTTTTATTTGTTTGTTCTGTATGCATATTTTTCTCGTATTTATAAAAAGTCTTCAAGATTATTTTTAAATTTGATTGTTGCCAACATTGATCAGCAATATTTCCAATCGAAGCGATCGAAAACCAAGTTCGTGATCACGTTTCTGTTCTAAAACTTGCTAATTTCCGACTGAATTACCTAAATAAAATTTAACCAAACATACCTATTTAACGATGTGAAAAGCTAAAGGACAATAACAATTTATAATTTCATGTTTACGAAATAAAGTTCATTCTCTTTATTCTATTTCACTATAAAATTGTGATCCGCCATCATTCTTTTGATCACGTGCTCCAGTAGTCGAACGTGATTGGATGAGCCTAACCTCGCTGAGAGCGGCAACCGGCAAAAGTTGAACAAATTTCAACTTTGCCGCCGGGCTTATTTGCCGGCCACGGCACTTGACTTGACCTATTTCTAGTTGGCCTTGGGCGTAGTGCGCATGCATCAACGGGTGCCGCTTTGCCGTCTTGCCGGCCTATGTGTACGGGGCATTAGAAGTATGTTTCTCCAGTTGCGAAAAACTCTGCTGCTGACCGTTATTTATTTATTAAATATAATGTACAGGGTAACAAAACAATTAAGTACATATCCAGTAACAATTTACATGACAACTCAATTCCTATTTTGTAGTATCGTGATAATTACAAGTTTTTGTTTGACGAAGTTGTTTTAATGTGTGATTAAAATTATTACAACTACTTGCCATGACAATATCATTTGGCAGTAAATTTCATAAACTAATTGTATCTGAAAAAAAGACTTTGCAAAAAATTTACCTCTACAAGCTATTTTTTTGATCTTATTTTTATTATCGATTCTATTGGAGATATAGTTTGGAGACTCTAGGAAATTTTCTTTTTTAAGATTACTCATGTTATTAAAGATTTTATAAAGGATTTTTAACTTTAATTCTTTCCTTCTAATCTGCAATTCAGGTAAATTTAGGCTATTTCTTAATTTTGTTACACAAGAATGCCTATCAAAATTGTTGAAAATAATATGAACAGCTCTGTTTTGAATTTTTTCAAGTTTAACAATTGAACTTTCACAGTAAGGGACCTAGCAAATAGCACAATATTCAAGAATGGATCTAACTAAAGATTTGTACAGGACTAATTTGACTTTCATACTTAGACCTTTCGATATTGAGCGAAACAAGTAAAGTGTTTTATTTGCTTTACCGATAATATATTCAACATGTTTATTCCAACTTAAGTTTTTATCAACAATCACCCCTAAGATCTTTATGGAGTCAGATTTAACTAAGTCACAACTGTCAGTGTTGTAATTAAAAGCAAAAACATTATCGGCTTTGGCCCTTGAAATATTCATATAGTAAGACTTTGACCAGTTAACAGCTATGCCCCAAATTTTACACCAATGAGAAATAAAATTTAGATCCTGCTGAAGATCAATTTGATCGGCTGCACTGTTAATTTGCTTAACTAATGTCCCATCATCTGCAAAATAGAGGTTTTTATTAGACATCCCCTGTAGTAAGTCATTTAAATACAGATTAAAAAGAAGAGGCCCACTAACCGATCCCTGCGGGACACCAGAGAGTACCTCACAAGGCTCTGACAATACACTATCAACTAAAACACTCTGCACACGCCCAGTAAGAAAATTTCTAAACCAGATTACAAGTTTATCACCAAAACCATATTTGGATAGTTTCAGAAGTAAAAAACAAATAGGTACTTTATCAAAAGCTTTAGCTGAATCTACAGCAATTAAATCAATCTGTTTCCAGTTTTGTATAAATTTAGAAACATAATGAACCAAATCTATCAAAAGTAACTCAATAGAAGAACTGCGTCTAAAACCAAATTGATTATTAGCTAGTAACCCATTTTTTGATAAGAAAATAATCATATGCTTTATGATAATATGTTCCATCAATTTAGCAGTGATGCAAGTAAGGTGAACAGGACGATAATTCTGGGTTTTTTTTTTTATTATCGCCAGACTTGTATAGCGGAGTAACTATAGCCCTTTTCCAATCAACAGGCACGTCACCTGTTGTATAAGATAAAGTAAAAAGGTCTTCAAGATAAAGAGCAGCAACTGGAGCAACTAAACGTAACATCTTATTTGTGATCCCATCAGGACCACAGGCTTTGTTCGTATCCTGTTCCAGAATTAAATTCAGTATACCTGAGCTACTAAAACAAAAATCAGGAAAGCTTGACGTCATTTATTTTGGAAAAATTTTGCTGGAATGACAGATTTAAAAGGTTTGCTTTTTCTAAGCTACTCCTTTTAAGATTACCAGTATCCGAATATAAAGGAGGAATAGTATTAACATCTTTTTTGACATTTTTTATGAACTTCCATAGCTGTTTAGAATTTGACAGGTTTATACAAGACAAATATTTCTCTTTATTAGATTTTATGCTTTTTTTAATTTCAAAGCTAATTTTACGTATCTTTTCCTGGATTTCCTGGATCTGGTTTCTCTTAAAATTAGTTAATAACTTTTTTTTCTTTTTTATCTTACTTTGTACGTTCTTAGAAATCCATGGCTTGTTTACACTTAAATACTTCACCTTAGTTGAAACAAATGTATTTATGATGTTGAAAATATCGTTTTTAAAAAGAACGTACCTCTCATTTACTGAGAGACTTTCTTTAACTTCAGTATAATTTACAAATTTGCAAAAAAAGGCGTTTAATATTTTAGATGGATCAGCACGATGAAAAAGAAGAATCTTTGCTTTACTACTTTTCACATGCAGCTTCCAAGTGTAAGGCAAGTAGGATAAAACAATATTGTGATCACTGATACTATTTATAAATTTCACAGTAAGACCTTCAAAATTTGTAAAAATTAAATCAAGGATGTTTTGACTAGCTTGCCGAGTGGGAATTCTAACCTCTTGAATTAGTGAAAACTCGTCAATAAGATGATTTAAATCATTTATAAGTGATGAATCCTCGCAATGTGATATAGTGTCCCAATTTACACTAGGCAAATTGAAATCTCCTCCAATATGTAGCAGCTTATTTCTATCATCTACTTTGTTTAGATACTTTGCCAAGTTTAAAAAACACATTTTGTCATAGCTAGGGTGATAAACGCTTCCAATAATCATATTTTTACCTGAACTACAACTGATTTCAACAAAGACACATTCAGTGACACAAGTAAAAGTCAATTCATATGATGAAAATTCACGTTTTACCGCAACAAAGAACCCCACCTCCTCTAGTTTGCCTGTTCTTTCTATAATAAGTATAATTTTCGGGAAGGTAACGTGAAGAAGCATCCTCGTCCTTTAACCAGGTCTCTGTACCAATAACAATATCAGGATCTTCAGAGAATAAATTCCGCTATTTCGACTTCTTTGTTCTTCATACTTCGAAAATTTATTGTTGCAATCTTTACACAAATTTCTGCAGGATTTTTTATTTCATTAGACAATGAAGCAAGGTGGGTGACCTGTTGTTTATCAGAGGTCAGTTCCTTGATCTCTTCCAAGGTTATTTGTTTTTGCTCATCAGGTCTTTCGTTAGCTAGTTTTTTCGTTTTGTGTGATTGTAGTTTACGTTTATTTAATTCTTCTCTCTCAGCAGGAATCATATCTGGAGTTAATCCAACTTGTTTATTAGCGCCAGGAAATATTATATTTTTACATTTCTTACCGTTAGCCATAATGATGTCTTTTTCATCCAGAGATGCTAACTTTATTAACAGAGGTCTAGTGTAATTCTCATTTGATTTTCTTCCTAAACGGTACAGGTTTGTGACTGTAGGTTGAGTAATGCTAAGTTTTTGAACAAATTCGTCAAAGCTATGAATATCATCGTTTTTTCTGTCTTCTGCTTTCATTTTATCTGACTCAGGGATATTAAACAAAATTACGTTAAACTTCCTACGTTCTCTCTATGACAGTTCCTGAGCTACAATGTTCGAACAAGTTGATTTTGTTACTAGTTTGGACCTCGCATGGTCTACACCACACTGAACGACTTCGCTAAAAGAAGCGTTCAGCGTTAGAAATTTCGCTGGAGAATTAACAGTTTTATCAACGTCAGAATCCGGTATTAGATCCCCGACAAAACGTTGAAAATTTTGTAGCTTCTCATTGAATTCTTTTGTTTTAATTTCACTGTCTTGCAGTTTCTTTTCCAGTTGCGCTAAGATTTCGTTCTCAGAAGCAGTTTCTTTTCCAGCTTGGCCTAACCTATTAACGTGCGTTAGACTATCCTTTAGCATACATAGTTTACATTCAAAGTTTATATCCAGAGATGGAATTTTTTCAAATTCTTCCTGAATTCCTGTATTTTCATACAAAATCAAATCCGAACAGTTAGAACACTGCACCCAGTTTATAATTTTGGTCACCTTCGTTGACTTTATCTTAGTTCCCTTCTTATTTTCCAGATGCGTGCTGTTTCGATTCGCTATTGTTTAAATTGAAAATTCTTCTGCACAGTTCTTGGAGGGGGAGGATGATTATAGAGAACTATTTAGGATAATAGTAGTTTCTTCATCATCAATAGCCTTACTTGACTCAACTTGTGTAACCAAACCTCTCCTTGTGTGAAAAAAATGGACAGACAGAGGTGTTATGCACACGAGAACAATTGCATTCTTCTAATGGAATGGGAAAATATCTTCTGAAAGATAGTGTCACTAAAAGTGAAGTACTCTGGTTGTTCATTACCATTATCTGTTGGATATACACTAAACGACCAATTTATTAGAGACATCTCTTATGGAAAACGGATCGGCCTCCCAGTGACACTCAGGAGTCTATAATGGAACAGGCCAAAGCGGTCTATAAAAGGGAAGCATTAGATCACAAGTTTCAGTCAGCAGCAGAAGTGGACTGAATATGGGTAAATTCAAGGATTTGACAGACTTTGAACGAGGCATGATCGTTGGAGCGCGACAGGCGTAGTTGAGCATTTCGCAAACCGTGAACCTCCTCGGGTTTTCCCGTACAAGTGTCAAGGGTATTCCGTGAATGGCAGTCATGCCTAAAAACAACCTCCAACAAACACAACTCCGGACGAGACAGGGCCCTAGATGAACGAGGCCAATGGCGACTGCCACGAATCATCCACAGCTACAGGTCTGGAACAGCCCAACAAATTGCAGCGCAGTTCAATGAGGGAGCATCCCAATCCATTTCGGAGCACACGGTGCGTCGCACCTTGCACCGAGCTGGGTTTAACAATAGGCAGCCAATACAGGTACCGTCGCTGTCATCGCAAAATAGGGAAGCGTGCCTGCTATGAGAACACAGGCATCACCACTGGACATTGGATGAGTGTAAGAATGTCACCTGGTCTGACGAATCGCGGTTCCTACTTCATCATGCGTACAGCATGAGGCCGTGGACCCATTCTGTCAGCAGACAACTGTACAGGCGGGTGGAGGAGGAGTGCTGATCTGGGGTGCCTTCTCTTGGACACATCGGGTCCTCTGATATCCGTAGATACATCCCTGAATGCGACACACTACCTGAACATTGTTGCCGATCAGATACACCCATTCATGATAACTGTTCCCTGGTGGTGACGGACAGTTTCACCAGGATGTTGGAAAAGCTACGAAAGTTTTCTTTCAGAAGATTTACTTCTACAGACGTTGGCAGTATTTTATCGGGAAACTTTGTTAGCTTGATTTTCCAAGAATGAAATTGTGCGACACATAATGAATTGCAATCATAAAATATGTTGTTGGATCGGCAGTAGTTTTCAACTTCCCGTTTCGATTGTAACATCTCGCTGGATCTGCAAACATAATAAATGTCATGGCGTCCTGCAAATGCACCAGACTTCCGTTCAACCACAATTCTTTCCCATTCATCAATTGACTTTTTATTTGAACTATCATCAGATTTGAAATGTGAGGAATGACTGATCTTCACTTTTGGAGGCAAGGCTGGTATGGATGGAGTTGATGACTCCCTCACCTTGATAACGGTTTCAGTGGGATCCTTTTTCTGGGCATCTTCCTCGAAATCGCCATCAATATCCGAAGAAGCTTCTGATTCATCTCTATAATCTGAAATCTGATTCCAATTATTTTCTACATACTGCTTCTTTCCATTGCGAAGCACCTCCATTCCAAGTCTGCTCTCATCAGATTTGACACGTTTCGATTCCTTGACACTATTGTCATCCGGAAACCAAATTTGGTAACCTCTTGTATGGAAAGCGTAGGTAGCCAAGAAGAACGCCGAGGCGACCTCTTCCCTCCAATTTGCTGCGCTTCTGTGTTTCTAGATGACAGAAAGCTAGGCATCCAATCCGCTTCAAATGAACTACTGTTGGTTTCCATCCAGACCACAACTCTACTGGAACATTGCCTCCATTTACCTTACTCGCTGTATGGTTTCTTAAGTATGCAGTCGTTTTCAGCAACTCTCCCCAATAAGATGAGGTACTCTGGAAACCTGCAACAATGTTCTAACTCCTTCCAAAAGCGTCCGGTTGAGACATTCGGCAATGCCGTGCATCTGCAGTGAATATGTGTTAGTTCGTTCGTGTTTGAAGACAAGTTTTCTCAATTTCTCTTCAAATTGTTTGAGCAAAACTCTAGACCATTATCTGTTCGAAGGCAGGCGATGGATAAACCAAGTTGGCGTTCGCTGTAGATTCGATATTGCTTAAACCATTTCTACACACCGCTCTTCTTTTCCATCGCGTATACTGATACAAGGCGGATGAAATCATCTACGAACAAGACGAAATAAGAAGCTCCATCACTGTGTACTAATTCTAAGGACCTGGTCTATCTCCTCTTTTCCAAATGTGGATGACTGGCCTTAGTTGATTTTGCAATGCGACAATCCACACGTCTAAAAATCTCCTACTGGTTGGACCAAACCTCGAACAGCTTCATCTTTGGCCATTTTCTTAATTGTGTCAACATTTGCATCTCCCAAGGTTCATGCCAAGAAGTCAAGGTTCCACGGTTTGCTAGACTCGCTTTGGGCTTCTTCTTTGTAGTATATTCTTTATTACTTCTAATACAGTCCTTTTTCGATATGTTGTGACATGTAATGTCAGTGTGTTTGTTTTTATTTTATTTTGTTGTTGCCATTATTTCTTTTGCATTAATTTTAAGATATTATTAGTAGTGTATAAAGTTTATTCTATGTTTTTGAATCTTATAAATAATTATTTTATTCGTAATAATAAAGCGTAAGTTTTTTAACGAAAGTTTTGAATAATGATCGTCAACAATAAGTTCTCCTGTCGAGAGAGAGGAGATTCTCGGAATTTCTCAGATGCTAACTCATTAGGAGATTGTTGCGTTTTTATATAGTTTTTTTTGTTTTTTGTTTGGAATAGATGTAAATAAAAATAAAAGAGATGACTTTGTTTTCTGACCGGTATGGTCGTGTTTCAAAGAGTAGCTAAGAGGCATGGGTGTTAGGTCTGTTTTAGCGACCTCATTTGTTCTAATTATGAAGTGGATGATCGCCTCACTTATTAAAATGAAATTAAGTCACAGTGATGTCGTTCCCATAACAGAAAAACCAGTTTTATGGCAATTAAAATCAATCTTTGTTAGTTTTCAATGCTAATTTGATGAGCCAACCATGATTGGCCCAGTGTTCGATGTCAACAGCGATCGATTTTCCCCCACATATTTAGCAGTGAAGCAAGAGTAGCGTGATAACGTCTTCGCGGAAAGTTTTTCAAGAGAAGATTGGTGAGTGACGTATTGTTTATTTTGACGGGCCCCCGGGAATATTGACGGAAGTTAATTCGTTCATTCGAACAATCGAACTCGAGTCTTTGGCTCTCGATTAGGATAATGAAAGTTATGAAAATTTTCTTTCGAAAGACTTACGGTACTTTTACAGACGTTGGAAGTATTTTATCAGGAAACTTTGTTAGCTTGATTTTCCAAGAATGAATTAGTGCAACACATAATGAATTGTAACCAATTAATATATGTAAAACATCAACTTTACTCGACGAGAAAAAATTCAAACGTACAAGGAGGAAGATTTATTTCAATTATTCATGCAACAATCTTTCTAATACATTGCTTTGAACAATAGATGTAATTTTCATTATTACAAGAACTGACGCCATCTGTTGATTGCATTATAAACTAAACTTATATAAATGTTTAATAAGGTTAGCATAGAAAATTATTTTACTATAATTCTGCACTCGTTCATGATGACTGTGTTCCCTGGTGGTGACGGACAGTTTCACCAGGACAATGCTCCCTGTCACCATGCTCGAATGGTCTTGGACTGGTTCAAGGAACATGATGCAGACTTCCACCTGCTTCAGTCGCCAGCTTGGTCACCTGATCTCAGCCCAATCAAGCATTTATGGGATGAACCATCCGACGCCTTCCCACACTACCGTCCAACCTCCACCAATTATGGGACGTTATGATGTCAGGCTGGGCTGCTATTCCTCCGCAATGGTTTCAACACCTGTATTCAGGCAATTTTCGCTGCTAAAGGAGGTGCAACATGCTATTAGCGGACTGTCTCTAATAAATTGGTCCTTCAGTGTACATGTTTAATAGTTGTATTTATTTTGTAGTATTTAATCACATATTCACATTATTATATATCATTAATCTTAGAGTGTGAGTGTTGCTGTTTTGCATAATTCGTATTTGGCGTTTTTCTTTTCAGCCATTGCGCGCCACTAATTGTTCTCTTTGTTGTTCTTCTTCTTGTATGCTCTGCCATTTTGTGTAACACGTTTATACTTTCTCTTTATCATTAAATCAACATATAAAAAGTTCCATTCTCCATTTATTCCAACATGGTAGCAGAGCATGGTTGTGTTAAGTGAATTAACTATGGTTGGCATAATTTACTTGCCGTTGAAGAAAGCGAGCTTTTTATTTGACGATATTTGCTGGCCATTATCGCTTGCTGGGCGACCATTGAATAGAGGAAGGATTGCTTGCGGAAGACTCAAGTTTGAACTTCAAGACAAATTTGCGATATACACTTAATATTTCCTTGACGAAGAACTATTGCCACACATTTGGGTGGTTTTCTGTGGAAAACAGGAAAGTTTAGCCTAACGTGAGTTCAAATATTAATGAAGAACATAGGCGATGAGAGGCAACAGATTGAAAAGCTGGCCAGGGATGACAAGTGGGCATCATGGCAGATTATAATGCAGGCGATATTTGAGTGCGATGCAGTATTTGAAGTTGACAAGCAATTGCAGAAGCCTCAAGATGAAGGTAATCAAAATTATCAAACTTTATTAATTACATAGACACAATCTAACGCTAAAGCAAAGAAGGACCTTATTTTATCTCTTGATACGAAACCCAATACTTCGTGTTGGTGTGTGTGAGACTACAAAAGACATTTGGGATAAATTACATCAAATTTATGTCATGCAATCTGAGAAAACATTGATCTGTTGCAACACAATTTTCATAATATTGAATGTCAGGCGTCGGGTGGTGTTCAAGGTCATTTGGCGAAATTTGATGAAGTGCAAACAAAATTGTCTATGCTTAATAAGCCTATTGATGAAGGAGATTTGTGTGCTTGATTGCTACAAACCCTGCCAAAGGAATTTGATTATATGTATGTCACATGGCATGACCTCCCCCAGACAGAGAAAACGTGGGCAAAATTACAAAGAAAGTGTATAAACTGTGAATTAAGAATGACTGATAGAGATGAAAGTAGTGTTGCTAATGCGATGATATTGAAAGTGAAAGTAAATGATAAGCAACAAAAATTAAAGACTCATTCAAAAAATAACGTTCCAAAAGGATCTAGCTCTAGAAAAGATGACTGAAGAAAGTGTTTCTATTGCGGATGGGTGGGTCGTATTTCAGAATGTTGCAAAACTGGCTTAATTTGTTTTGAATGTAAAGAAAAAGGTCATCGATCTTTAGAATGTCCCAATAAAACTAAAAAGAAAGACTTTGTGATGTTATCAGCTAGTAAAGAGTCACCAAAATCCAAGGATATTGAAGAACAGGTTGAAAACTTGTCCTTGAAAAATTTTATTTATTCAGACATTCATGCTGATATCACCAAAATGGACTGTGACGAATGGTTTATTGAAAGTGGTACAACACATCATAATACAAATCGACGTGATTGGTACACTTCTTTTAAATTGTTTAAGGAGCCCAGGATGCTGGATAGTGCCAAAAAGGCTTGGTACTGGCTGAATTGACGTAAAGGTATACAATGGGCAAAATGGATGGAAAGATATTTAGGATGCTTGGTTCTGTCCTGATGGAATGTACAATCTGTTTTCAGTGAAACAAGCTGGACAGAAGGGCATTGATCAGATTATCCATAACAATGGTAAATCCTGGATATTCCTCAAAGACGATTTTCCACTTGCAATAGGTGTATCCAATGAGATTTGTGAACTTTATCGTCTGTTTGTGAAGGTCAATCATCAGGAGAAATTTTGTGCGATTTCCAGTGAAACTGATACTCTTCAAAGCTGCCATGAGAAAATTGGACATCAAAACAAGCGCCATATACAAAAATTTTTGAAAGACCGTGGCATTAATGTAAAACTGGACAGTAAATTATGCGAAGGATGTGTACTTGGCAAACATCGATTTCCTTTTAGTGAGAGAATTGAAAAACCTACTAAACCTGGAGAACTTATATATGCAGATGTTTGTAGACCAATGGAAGAAACCGATTTGAAGGGCCATCGATATTTCCTCGTCTTCAAGGGTGATTTTTACAGTTTAAGAGTGATGTACCTCTTGCAACAAAAAGATGAAGTGAAAGAAAGATTGTGGATGTTTGTTGAGATGAATAAAACTCCATTTGGAATTTCAATAAAAGAGTTGTGCACTGATGATGGTAGGGAATTCGATAATGAAGATGTATGCAATTACGATGAAATGTTGTTGTTTATCATCAGCTTTTTCCCATTTTCATATGGGGTTGCTGTGTTAATTATTTGATTTGGCAATGATTATTTTACGGCCGGATGCCCTTCCTAACTCCAACCTCACGAGAGGAAATGTTAGAGAAAGAACAAACGCAAACATCCATGCCCTCGGCGGGATTCGAACCCGTGACTCGCTGGATCCGAGAGCGATAAGACCTGCGTCTTAACCCTCTCGGCCACCGTGTTGGCCGCTGAAATGATTGGGCTATGCAATTACGCCGAAACGATTGGGCTAAAACGCACGACGACTGCACGATATACTCCACAACAGAATGGAATTGCTGAAAGAGAAAATCGTATTCTCTGTGAAATGGGACATTCTTGGCTTCAATCACCGACACATGTTCCAAAATCTTTATGGGGTGAAACATACACTTGTAATTGTACAGGGCCAACTAAATTAGAAGGAAAGATCCCGATTGAAATTTTTACTGTTTGTTATGAAAATTTAAAGATCTTTCAATCTGAACGCTTTGCATGGATACCTGCCATTAATTGAAAGAAATTCGATGCTAAGTCTTTAAGAGGATGTGTGGTTGGTTACAGCAACTGTGGTTATCGCATATATTTTCCTGAGAAAAGATCAGTTTTTGTTTGCAGAGATGTTAAATTCAAGGAGAAAAAACTGCAACAGCCATTAAATGTTAATATGAAAGGGATTGCTGAAGTTATTCTTCAAGATGATGAAGAAAATGTTGAAATTTCGAGTGGTGCCCTACAGCAGCAAGTGCAGACTGATCCTAATGATATTTGCAATGCTTCCCCACGTACTTTATGTGATAGACGAACGATTCAAGAACCTGTACGTTACCCAGATGATTTCATTCAACACTCCAAAATAATGTTGCTTCGGGAGACTCCAAAAACGTATAATGATGCTATACAATCTGAGGATGCTGAAAGCTGGAAGGCAGCAATGAGAGATGAGATGAATTCAGTGGAAAAGAATGATACGTGGGAATTAGTCTATCTGCCTGCTCAAAGCAAAATTGTAGGTAATCGATGGGTCTTCTCAACCAAGATCAACTCCGAAAATGAAGTCGCTTGTTATAAAGCTCAATTGGTGGCCAAGTGATGTAGACAAAAACCTGGAATTAATTATACTGACACATTTAGTCCCGTTGCTAGAGTTGAGACAATGAGAGCTCTTTTTGGAATAGCTGTTCAAGGTGAGTGGTATATCAAACAGTTCGATGAAAAAACTGCATTTCTTAACGGTATTCTGGAAGAAGAAATTTTTATGAGACAACTGGAAAGATTTGATGACGGATCAGGACGTGTTTGTAAACTGCTAAAGAGCATATATGGACTGAAACGAGCATCAAAATATTGGTATAAATGCTTGATTGATTTTCTTGAAGAGTGTAATTTACATGAAAGTTGTGCTGACCCCTGCATGTTTTACAGTGAGAACTTTATTCTTTTCTTCCATGTTGATGATGGATTGATAATGGGCCCGCTGGAACTGATAGATAAATTTAGTGAAAAATTAGCTGTGCGTTTTGAAATTACAGTTAGTGAAGTTGACTGCTCTCTTGGCTTGCAAATCAAAAGATTTAATGACTGTATACAAATTAATCAGACTGCGTATCTTAAGAGACTTTTAGATAAATATGGTATGAATGATGCAAAACCATTATTGATACCTAGAGAACCTGGATGGACACCAGGGTATTCATTGGAAATTATCGAGAAATTGTCAGTAGCTTAATTTATCTTATATTGGGAACTCGACCTGATTTATCATTTGCAGTCAATGTGGCTTCAAGGGCACAGGATAAACCGACCCAGGCTCATCTATCATTGGTCAAGAGAATACTTCGATATGGCAAGGCAACAGTAGATGATGGTATTCGTTTTGAGAAGACGCAAAATTTACGAATCAAAGCTTACAGTGACGCTTGATCATGCTGCAGATAAAAACACAAGATGCTCGACCAGTGGAATACTTCTAAAATTCTGCGAGGGAACAGTTGTGTTGAAAAGTAAACTTCAAAAATGTGTTGCATTGTCTTCTATGGAAGCGGAATATATTGCAGTTAGTGAAGCTTCCAAATCACTTGTTTGGCTAGACCGTCTGTTAAGAGATTCATGCAGTAGATGGAGCATCAACCCCGATACTACATATTGATAATCAAAGTACAATAAAATTCATAAAAGGGTCCACTTTTCACGAACGTTCAAAACATACTGATACTTGTTACCATTATATTCGAAATTTAATGAATGAGAAGAAGATTGATGTAACTTATGTATTAACGAACAACCAGGCTGCTGATCTTCTTGCTAAAGGTGATGCTCATTGGAATGTACTAACAGGACCAGCTTTCCTTACTGATTTTCAACATGATGATGGGAGTGAACATTTTGGGGGAATGTTGGATATACTTGTTTAATAGTTGTATTTATTTGTATGTATTTAAGCAAATTATTATATATCATTAATCTTAGAGTGTGAGCGTTGTTGTTTTGCATGATTTGTATTTGGTGTTTTTCCTTTCAGCCACTGCGTGCCACTAGTTGTTCTTTTTGTTTTTCTTCCTCTTGTATGCTCCACCATTGTCATCTTATTGTGTGTAACACGTTTTTCCTTTCTCTTTATCATTAAGTCAACATATAAAAAGTTTCGTTCTCCATTTATTCCATTTATTCCAACATTATCCACATAAAATTATTTAATTTATAAGTACTCTGGTGTTTGGAATAAATAAAGTTATGACACACAAGACCTTACGCGCAACAGAAAAATGTTAGATTCTTTCCGAAGTTATTTTCCGACAGTGAGATCGCAAAATCTATGCAATTAGGATGCGATAAAATGGCATATATTACAGTATATGGCATTTCGCCATTTTTGAAGCAAAATTTAATTGATGACCTGCTTTCTTGTACTTACTTTGTGATTGGATTTGGTGAGTCTCTTAATAAAGTATCTCAAAAGCAACAGATGGATTCTCAAAGTATCAGATTCTGGTGTTCACAGACTAATGAAGTTAAGGCTCGCTATCTGAATTCAGCATTTCTTGGGCGTGCTTGTGCGAATGACTTGCTCAAATCATCTAAAAACTCAACACAACCATTAAATTTGAAGAACTTGCTTCAAATTTCCCTGGATGGTCCGGTCGTTAATTTAAAATTCTTTTGAGAATTATCCCATTATACCAAAGAAACCCCTGAAGATCCTGAAATATTAAATATAGGCTCATGTGGTCTCCATGCTGTAAATTTAGCATTTAAAGCACTTTCAACAGATTAGAACATAGTGCACTTTCTTAGGGCATTGTACAACTTTTTTAGAAATTCACCTCTATACTTTTTATACGAATTCTGATAAAATTCCTCTCAAATTTTATTTTGTTAGATGATTAGAAAATTCAAATGTTACAGAAAGGGCTTTGAGCATAATTTTGCATATTAAAAGCTTTATTGAGGGAATTGAAAAGGATAAAGTTGCACCCTCTAGTAGCAGTTATTTATTAGTCAAAAATGCCCTAAAAGATAAATTATTGCCAGCAAAGTTGTCATTTTTTCAGTTTGGTTGCTTTTGAAATAGAAGTATTTTTAAGGGATTATCAGACAGATGCACCACTCATTCCCTTTCTTTTTCATGACTTATCTAACTTGGTGTATAGTTTGATGAAGCATTTTGTACGAAAAGATCTCCTTAACAAGAGCAGTGTTAGGAGATAAATCTTGACAATACAGGCAGTGTTCTCCCATTGAAACAGATGGACATTGGGATATCTGTTTTGTGTAATTTAAAAAAAGGAAAATTCTTGGAAATGGATAACATGAATTTCAGAAGTGAATGCAGGAACTTCTTACAGAAATGCATAGTGAAATTAAGAGAAGGCTCACTCTTAATATACAAGTTAATATTAAGAGAAGGATCATGCTTTGATCCTAAAACAAACTTGAATCCAAGTGTTTTCTAGAAGTTTAACAAAGCTGTTGTTAATACTATGCCAAAGAAATTGGTTGAGTGCAACAGTGGCTGATCGTGCTAAGACCCAATTACAGGAAATATGCAATTGGTTTCATACCATTTTGAAATTAAAATCGTATAAAAGAACAGAAACCAGAAGTGATCATTTTTGGTTTGATATTTTATCTGCTGCTCAAAACTGTGAGATGGTCTCTTTGTTATGAAAATTATTATGATTGTATCATATGGTAATGCAAACATAGAAAGAGAATTTTCCATTAATAGTGATTGTTTGTGAGACAATATGAAAGAAGAAACACTAGTAGCAAGGAGAGTAGTGTATGACAGCATACTTGATCATGGAAGCCTTAAAGGGCAACTGACATCGATACTATAAGATTAAATAAATAATTAAATAAAACTGTATAATTGCATAATGCAAATTTAATTTCAAAGACTTTTATTATTTATTTAATACGAGGCGCATCCAGAAAGTAAGTTTCCCGAAGTTTTCCCCTTTAAAGTAAATGTAATTAGCTGTGTCAATTGTGCATGCGTAACAGATCTATGACGTATCAATCATATGCCAGTTGGACAGGTCCCGCCTCGTGCCAGTAGCATGGTAGCAATGGTCCGAAATGGAAGCTCTTATTTTTTCTCCCGCCGCCGCCTGCGAGGTTCGGTCGGTGATAAAGTTCTTGAATGCACAAAGCATTGTGCCGATTGAAATTCATCATCAGCTCTGTCAGATCTATGGGCCGAACATCATGACTAAGCAGATGGTGCGTCGCTGGTGTAGGCAGTTTTCCGAAGGTCGTCAAAGTGTCCATGATGAAGAGCGCAGTGGGCGACCATCCCTCATCAATGATTTGACTGGGAGTTGTTTGATCATCCACCCTACAGCCCTGATCTTGCTCCCAGTGATTTTCACGTTTTCTTGCACCTCAAAAAAATTCCTGTTCTCCGGTGAGCGTTTTGGCAATGACGAAGAGCTAAAGACGTCTGTCACACGCTGGTTCCATTCACAGGCGGCAGAGTTCTACGACAGGGGGATACAAAAGTCGATCCCACGATACGACAAGTGTCTCAATTCTGGTGGTGGCCATGTTGAAAAATAGCTGAAACATTGCTGTACTTGTGCCAATAAATATGTTCCTGTAAGTGTGAGTTCTTTTTTTTTTTTTAAATAGGGAAACTTACTTTCTGGATGCGCCTCGTACAATGAACAAACATTTGCTGTATACTGAATAATGCGAAAAAAAAATCCTTTGAGATAGGGGGAGATCGATGACGTCATACGAGCAAAAGGAGTTTCCAGTTCTGCAGTCATTATCGCTAAAGCCTCATTCATTCAACCGAGGTCAATCTGAGATTAACTCGAAAAAAGTTCTCGAGAAAAATGTTTCAGCCTTGCAATCTTTATGATCCCTTTCTTGTCAACTAAATAGTTTCCCAAAATGGAGTAACATGGAATTCTGTGGGAGTGCACGCGATGTCAACGGCAACTATAAAGATTCAACTAGACCCATTTTCAAGGCAACTCAATAGTTGCTCACTCGAATAGAATCAATAGGTATAGAAGGGGGGGGGG
>JAHWFO010091316.1:401281-493916 GCA_023313115.1 Rhysida immarginata
GGGGTAGACACAGAAGTTACAAAGCGTTGTAATTGACGAATGTCACATCATACAAAATCAGAGTCACATTGTCAGAAGTTTATTTTGAGGAAAAATCGTACCAACATTGCATTTAGCGCTTTCAAAGGAAGTTTTCTGATGCTCGTATACTGTACCAGGGAAGGCAACTGTGTATGATATTGTATACTGGTTTTACGACTGTGTGCATGATAACCCTAAAAGTGCCCGATGAACTGTGGTGGCGACCCATTTTTCTGGAGAAAATTCAAGTTCCCTGCAGCACTATCCACGGAAGTCACTTTGGCAGCTGTCTTAAGAATTAAGGGTCTCATATTTGGAGGGCTACTAAATGTCTAAAGCTGCTGCTGTACAGAATTCGAATACTGCAAGAGCTTCGTTTCTTTGGATTCGGAAAAACGCATTGTTTACGACTAAGTTTTAAGGTTTTAACCGTAAGAGTTTTACTGCATGAAGTTGGACTCTGTTTTTGCGTGAGAACCATGACTAAGGGCCAACGCAAATTCATATATTGTTAGCGTAATGTCGGCTAGCTCAGGCCTGTCTTTTGCTTGCTCATCAAGATCGACGACTGACGTCACATTTTGCTCGCTCACTCAATGGGCGAACGCCACACGGCCGTAAATTCCGACGTGCAGAAAATTGCGATTTTGCCCCAGCTCGTGTGCAGTTTGTCACTTGCACGTCACAACTTTGCATGACTGTGTTGTTCTGTCAACACCTGAGCATCTTTCACACACCGCTAATATGTTTGAAAGCCCTGGACCCAGAAGTTTTGGCAGCGTGTGTCGTTATTATCTGTGAAGATTAACAGCCACCCGAAAAAAGAAGAGCACCGAAAAAAGAAGAGCACCGACAAGGGATTGGATTAAAAACCGAGCAACAAGAGCTCCAGATTTAATAAATTTACTCATTTTTTTCTGTTTCCCTTTTGTATTTTTAAATTTTAAAGCAAAGATCACAACTTAATATCAGATAACTTTTAAGTGTGATCACACCATTGTACTTGTATCCTTCTACAGTTGAACCCGAGTTACTCGAACACTGATAACTTAAATTCCCGGTTAACTCGAACGATATTCTAAGTCCCATCCCCCAGAGTATTTAATTAATAGAAATTTCACTCATTAACTCAAACAAATTTTTAATAAATCCCAGATAACTCGAAGAAATTTTTGGTTTTAGTGAATAGATATTTGTAATTTAAGGCAAAAATTACATTAAAATATTTCAAAAATTAATACAATATGGATCATGCTCAATTCTTCAGCAACTTTCACGGAAGATCCCGGAGCACTCGAGGGACCCCCCTCCCCTTCTTTCCTCTCTCCTCGTGCAGTCAAATAAGTAAGCCAGCTGTACATAAGAAGATAAAAAAATCTTTATTTTTATAAATTAAAAGATATTACAAAAACAGTACAAGCCATTCGAAAATAACACAAAAGTATTTAAGAATTTACGTGAAAATAAAAGATAGGCAGTTTGACAACAGAACTGATCGATCTGTTGCTTTACATTGTCTTTCCTCTTTTTTCCGAGCTATATCAAAGTGGGCCTATAAGTGCAGGCAGTCTTCTCAAAAAGCTCTGCCAGTTGAAACTTTTTATTTCGTTTTTCAAGTTTAATTTTACGTCCACATGACAAAGAAAAGGACGCAAGAATATTTCGCAGCAAGACATTGTGGAAATCGGAACTTAATGCAGACACAAAATTAAGAATTGAACTTGCTGATTGCCAGCGTTCAATGGGAGAATTTTTAAATGTAGTAAACGATGACGCAAATTGAGAAAAAGGTGAATTCTCTATAAAGTTTCGAGTGTAAAACGGGTAAAAATATATCATAAATGTTGTCATGATGAAAAATAAATGGTCAAAAATCACGAGGAGATGCCTTTCGAAAATGTTTACAAGTAGATTCGAAAGCTATGTCAAAACTGCATGGAGCCGATTTCACATTTGAACAAACAGCGTTTTTACCAGTCCATACTGTATTTGTATATTTAATTGGTTCTCATTAAAAATAATCGAATTTATAGAAGCGTTATGTGTATTATGTAGTCTTTGTATTTGTCATGTAGCCTCGTTTTCGATTTACTAGTTAACTCGAAAACCTGCTAACTCAAATTTTTTATCTGGTCCACTGAAGATTCGAGTTATCAGGATTAGACTGTATTGGGAACTTTAATGAAAGCTCCTCTTTTAAGGTTTGCTCTAATGTTCTTTTTATAAAGGAAGTGTGGGTATCATTCCAAAGAAGTGCATTTTCTACCAAATAATAAAGCTAGTTATAAATCGCATATGTACATTTTGTATTGTATGTATGAAAACATATATTATTTTTCACTACGTATACAGGGTGTTTCAAAATTATGTACAATAAATTTAGTGACATATTCTTCAGGTCAAAAGAAGACGAAAATGTTCTGTAGCACTTTGTCTGGAAACGATTTGTTTGCGAGTAATCCAGTATCATACAGTAGGGAAGCACGGTAGTTAGCGGACGATATTTTAGCAGTTCCAGCGTTTCGACCCAACTCTAGGTTGAGTGGTTTGTTCCATTTAAACCTACTTTAGGGTTGTTCCATTAGTTGTGTACGGTTGTTTCCATTACTGTAGCTTCACTACTGTACATCCACTAGGAATATCAATTTCAGAACGTTTGCGTGCTTTGACATACGCATTACGATTTACGTAAAAAAAGTCATGTACACGTATTCCAGTGCAGAATACACTGACATGCACCTAATGTATGGTCTTGCGGACGGAAATGCTGTGGAAGCAAGAAGACTCTACCAAGAACGCTTTCCGAATAGACGTTTGCCAAATAACCGAACATTTGTATCTGTCGACAGACATTTGAGGGAGCGTGGTTCCTTTGGCCGTCAAAGAGGACAAGGGCGGCCTGTAGCACATTCTCCGGATGAGGAGGATGTGATAATTGACATCATACATGATGAACCACAGACAAGCACCCGTCGTATTTCTTCCATGGTACACATTCCGCACTCATCTGTTTGGCGCATTCTTCACCGTCAGCTTTTGCATCCATACCACCTGCAACTGGTTCAGGCACTGAACCCAACGGACTATCCACACCGACAACGATTTTGCCAATGGATACAACGTCGTCATGCTGCAGACCCTAGTTGTCTCGGCCAGATACTTTTCACGGACGAAGCAACCTTCACCCGGACAGGAATCGTAAATTCTCACAACCAGCACCATTGGGCAGATGCTAATCCGCATGTTACCAGAGCTCGAGCGCATCAAGAGCGTTTCTCCGTGAACATTTGATGTGGAATTGTCGGAAATAACTTAATTGGCCCTTATGTGTTGCCGCCACAATTGACTGGGCGATCGTATCTTTTGTTTCTGCAGAATGCATTGCCAGAATTACTGGAAGACGTTCCTCTTTTGATAAGATCTAACGTGTGGTTCACGCATGATGGCACTCCAGCACATTTCAGCCATGTTGTGCAAGCACACCTTAATGCTGCATACACGAATCGGTGGATAGGTCGAGGTGGACCGGTAGCCTGGCCTGCAAGATCACCCGACCTTAATCCCTTGGACTTTTTTCTGCGGGGTCATGTGAAAACGATCGTCTACAGCACAGAAGTTCCTCACATTATGGATCTGCGACAACGAATTGAAAATGCATGCCAAACCGTTCGTAATGCTGGCGACGAACTCTTCCATGACATCAGACGGTCGCTCATGCAACGAGCCGAAGCGTGCGTGCGAGCTGGTGGCGGGCACTTTGAACAATTCCTGTAATTTGGAGCCACGGGTTTAGTTGGCTGTATCGCGTAAATAAATCGTTTCCAGACAAAGTGCTATAGAACATTTTCGTCTTCTTTTGACCTGAAGAATATGTCACTAAATTTATTGTACATAATTTTGAAACACCCTGTATATTGTTGCATCCCCCTCGATACCTAATAATTCAAAAAATTTTGTTGTCCGTTTATACAAGAAAGATGAAAAAATAGACAATTTAGTTTGTTGACTCAATGATAATTTTAATTTCTAGTTTTCGTATTGGGGAGTGTTTTCTTGAGACAATAATGACTTTTCTTACAATGTTGCTGACGCAGTTTTCCTTGGATAAAAAGTCACGCCCTTGACAATGATGGAATTTTGCTTGTGGCCAATGATGTTGTGCCTCGATATATTCGGAATAAAAAAAAAATAGGTCTAGAGGAAAGGAATAAAAAAAAAGATAAAAAACGAATGTGAATAAGGAGATGACGCTGAATGAAATTCGACATGAAAGTTCGTCGCAAATGTGCTGTTAGTAACTAATAAACTATAATGACAAAAACAACCTTTTTTGATGGGAATTAAGAATTGTAAATCAAAAACTTTAGCCCTAACGAAAAAAGTCTCTGTTGTAGGAATTGAGTGAAGGGGAAAAGCCTTAACCCTCTTTGCGGTGTTGACAAACATCGAACAAGACAAAATTACTTACCTTACTCTTAGAATCCACGAATGAAAGATTTTGCCATTGATTTTTATTGCGTGAAAATCCACCGGATAAACGACGACTAACGGAGCCTTGTCGATTGTACGAAGACCACCCCCGCATTGAACGACGAAGAGTCGATGGTGCCCTGCCAGGTTGAGGCGACACCAACCGTGTTCCCAGCGAAGGCCATCGAAACCAGTTATGATGTCCTAAACGACCACATCTCCAGCGATGATGAATTGCGAGATGCCCCAAATCCTTATTGGCCAGGAGGATCAAACACTCCATGGTACTCAAGAAAAAGGCTTATCAGTACCTTAGCTGTGAAACCAGGTAAACTTTTATCACTTATTTTGGTGGGCCCTCGACGTTCCGAAAACCCATCCTTCGATTGAAATCATAGTATTCTTTGAATCCACAGTTAGGGGAAAACAAAATAGTCGTTTTAAGACACGCCCCTATAGCATAAGAAAAAGCATAATTAGTAACGAATAAAAGAACAAAACAAATAAATGGTGAAAACTGAAAATCCTTATTCAATAAAAGAAAATAAAATATAAAGGAAAAAACGAGAAACTTACTTGAAAACGTGATCCAAGTCTGACGAAAGAATGTTGACTTGCCTCTCTGTTTGGTCCAGATGTGACCCCATCCTCACTAACCATCCCTTACCTACCTTTTCCGTGTGAATGACAGACGCGAATGAGATTCAAATATGGAGATCGATAGCAGGCTAGGCCTAACGATAAGATTAAGTAAGAGATTAAGTGTGAACTTTTGGAAACAACGAAGAGAAGGGTGTGAAAGACGTTGCCAGGGCAACAGACAGCACCGGAACGCAATTCTAGGAACAGACAGAGGGAAACAATAGAAATCAAGGTCAAGGAAAAACGGTAACGGGAGAAAGAAGGAAAAGTTGATAAGAGAGAACAGAAGAGACACTCGCAGTGATCAGACGTTAACAAGAAGAAAACAGAACGAGAAGATGCTACAGTTAGCTAACATGAAAATGAACTACTGCCAGCCAAGAACTTGATGACAAGCTTCGACTCAGTGAGAGGAATGCCACGACTCCAGAAGAACGCCACGCCGAGAGTAAGTGCGTGTAGCACGGCATGCGGGCGGAGGAGTGCGGCAACCCCAGCGGAGCGGAGCCAGTCGGCACGTGGAGCCAAGCAGAGCGATAATGATCAGCGGCAGAGGACACGGCATAGAGCAACATTCTACAGATACAGCGTAGTGAAGTGTCAGATAAGTGAATGTTTAAAATAATATCTATGGGCCCACGCGTAAAGAAATTTTTGGGTGTAATGCGTTGTTTAACGTTGGAAATTGGCGGGATAAAACGAGACATTAATATAAAGGTGGAAGATTAGACCTTAAAGTAAGGTGATATAAGTTTTGAATGAAATGAACAAGAACTAGGTTAAAGTGATAAATAGCAAGTTGAATGAAACCAATTCTAAACTGAAGTGTGGTTATGTAGTTTTATTTCTTTTCTTTTGTTGCATTTAAGTTAAAAATGATTTATCTCTATATAAGGTAGTTAAAAGTCCTAGGCAGTTTTACATCAAATTAATGTATTTGAATACCGAATTTTCTTATTTTTCCTTTTATAATAAACATCCTCTTGTTTTATTAATTTAAATATCATCTAAGTGTGTCATTTTGGTGGCTATCATTATTGAAATACAGCAAGAGGGAAAGTATTAAGAGGGAGAAGATATGTTTCTTTTCTGGGCTATTGAGTGGTGATGATCGGGAGGAAAGCAGGTATATCTTAGTTACTGAGAATTATCTGAAGGATCTCATATAAGTTTATATTGTGTGTTCATTATCAGGCTAGATTACTAATTAAGAACCTAAATATAAGTTTATTTAATTTGTATCACCGACTATTAAGGTCTGGTAGTTGGGATAGAGGGAAAGGAGGTGGAAAGGAGGTAAAGTCATTCGTTTAAATTACAAGTGAAGGAAAGAAAATTAAAGTATTGACAACTCATGTAAATTAGAGAGGACAGTTAAGGCAGGAATTCTGAGCCTAGGGAGGTAGACACATAAAGTCTGTGATACATGTTATATAATGATAAACTTGAGTGCTTGATATTGGTAAGTATTATTGCGGAATTTAATTTGATCAATTGATTTGCTTTATTGGATGTTATGCGAGATAATTAAGCTATTGCGCGATGGAAGGTATAAGGGGTATTTAAGTTGTAAGGGAGGGCCAATTAGAGAAGGGTTGAGAAGTGCGCAACCCATGCAGGCATTCGAGTATTATTCAGGGTCTAAGGTCACAACGCAATACCCTGCAGGTGGAGACGTTACACAATCATTGCTTTCATTTGTCATACTTATGAAAATGGACAATCAAAACGAAAACAAATTAAACCATAGCAAAAATTAAAATTTGTGGATCTGAACAATCAAAAATTTTCCAAATGTTCTACTACAGCAACTGGCTCTTATAAGCAGACTGTACATTTTTCTGGTACCTCTTGGCTCAATCAATGAAGGCATTTATAATGGTGTTTTTTTTTTAAATAACATACTTAGGTTGTAAAGTTAACTTTAAATATGCCTTAGTAAGCAAAAATGCATAAAATATGCACCAATGATCAAAATACGCAAAATTATGTACTAAAGCCTGAAATATGCATTTATATGCACAATAAAACTTAGGCTGCAAGCTTTAGAGAAGGCTAACAGTACATAAAACATTGTTTAAATGAGTTACTAAGCAGAGGAAAAAAAAAATATGCATTATATGCAAAATCTGAACCCAATTTATTACACATACATTGTGCATTTTCACTTAAGAAAAACCATTAAATATACAGGGTCCTTTTGAAAAGGATGTCGTAGATACTTAAGTGATGTTCTGCACCTTAAAATAAATAGAAGTTTCCTCATACATTTTGTTGAAATTGCATTCCTTAAATGAGTAAACAGCTCGTGAAGTTTGGTTACACTCCACCCATAATGTAAACAAAAGTGCATGAAAAAAAGTAAACACCACCACCACGTGTTCAATTAATAGCTTTCTGCGAACTACCTGTGTACTAATGTGTTGGCCCTAAACTCAAACACTCTCATAAGAAAGCCAAATTAGGCTAATGGAAACTGCGTGATCGAAAATATACTTCGATTAAACGTGCTTTTTTCAATTATCACTCGATTTTAAAACTAAGAAACCTATTAATGGAAACCTATCTCACAACATCCTTTTCAAAAGCTCCCTGTATGGATACAAACTTAAGGCCAGTTAACATAAATCTCTGATAAACCATATTCATCTTGTATTCCCATTCAGTATCATGTATACTGTATTTTTGTGAATATACCCCACACCCTTCTATAACTCGGATCCCTCTATACTCCGTGAAGTTCTCATTTTATATAAAAATGTTTCGGAAACCCCGCACCCCTGTATTCCTCGCATGGTATCCAATATACAGGATTAAAAAAAATCTAAGGGTTAATATCATTTAAAGCAGAAGATTAATAAATTAATCTTTTCAAACACTAAACTCAATTATATTTTATAAAAATTTTATTAGCAGTATAAAAAATTTATTGTATAACTTATTATGTAATTTACAATACAAAATTACAATAAAATGCAAATGATTTTGAATATAAAACTTTGATACAATTTGTATTCTTGTGCTTATAAACATGGAACTTGGAAGATGCCATATTAAGACCTCTTTTCTGTATATAAGAAGAAAGTAAGACAAAATGAGCTAAGGCAGTGATGGGCAAACTTTTTTACAACCCCTGGCAAAAAGTATTAGTTCACTCTAGGCTCTATAGATAATTGTACATTTTCAAACAGAATAAACACAAAGGAAACATCATTTGTTTATTAATAATTACTGGTCTTTGTAATTATTATTCTCTAAAGCAATAAAAAAACACGCAATACACAACATTTCAACAGTTAAGGAACGTTACCCCTCTTGGGGAAAAGTGTTAGATCGCCCTTTTTGGAGAAAAAAGCCTTAGACCAAATATGCTTACAAAATAAACAATGCAGTTTGTGACAAACTCAGTCAGTACTTAGTTGGGCCACCTTTTGCCCTAATTACAGCCATAATTCTTTTCGGCAATGAAGAAATCAGTTCTTGGCAATAATCAACACAATAATCAACTGCAGCATTAAGTTCATCTTTGTTAGTGGGTTTTTTGTTGTTTACCAAGACTTTCAACTTCCACCAAACAGTCAATGAGGTTTAGGTTCGGACTGTTGGCTGGCCATGACATTGTAGGGATGTTTTTCTGTTGCAAATGGGACTTAACCTTTTTGGCTCGATGTGACGATGCATTGTCGTCCCGGAATGTAAAGTCGTTGCTATCTCCAAATTGATCTTCAATTGTGGGTATTAAGAAGGAGTCGATGATGTCCATGCAGACATCTGGATTTACTGTTATCTTGACAATCCACATTTCACCAAGCCCGCCCCAACCCATACAACCCCACATTGCCCTTTAAATTTTTCATCCACCCTTTGCCACACAAATTGTCCAAAATCATCTCCGCCTCCCACGCAAATACGAGATTCATCCGAAAAGATTTTCTTCCACTCATCCAATGTCCACTTTCTGTGATCTCTTGCCCATTACAACCGACGTTTCCTTTGCAACTTCGTGAGCATTGGTTTCACTTTGGCTTTCCTGTAGTTGTATCCCATTTCATGTAGACGATTGCGCACTGTTCTGTTGCAGACATAAACATGGTGTTTTTTCCAGGCATTATTCATTTGGTTGGAAGTTTGGTGTTGATTTTGTTTACAAATCATTCGCAAAGATTGGTCCTGTTTCTTGGTAGTTTTCCTTGGACTTCCACTTCGCGGGCAATGTTCCACATTTCCAGACATTAATATTTTTTCCACGTATAGGAAATTACACATTGCGAACATCCTAGCTGGTAGCAATTGTTCTTTGCGACAAACCTGATTGTATCAACGTGATAATTTCTCAGAGTACTTTTGTGTTGGCGCCATATTCGCTGATGGTTTCGGAACAATTGATTGACACTTATTTTACATAGGGGAGAGATATCTTCTCCGATTTAAATATGGGATGATTCCATTATTTTTCAATTGTTAAGATTGGTTAAGAACAGGTGAACTAAGACTTATTTCTTCGTTAAAGGGTAATCTATTACTTTTTTCCCAAAGAAGTGAATGCTGTTTAATTTATTATGTATTTATTATTTAGTACATTTTTTATTACTTTATGAGAAAACAACTATTTAGGCTGTTACTTGTTAACAAATAAATTATGTAGAATAGCTGTAAATACTTGGTGTTTATGCTTGTTGAAATGATGTCGTTTTCCATAGAGCCTAGAGTGGTCTAATACTTTTTGCCAAGGGTTGTATTAAAGATTTTTAACCTTTTCTAAGATTTTTAATAAAAAGTGCACCGTTTCCCTAAAAATAATTTCAAATTATCCTATTTCTGATCACTCTTGCGCATATTTCTAAATAATCTTGCGGGCCGCATGGAATCTGTTAGCGAGCCAAAAAGAAACTGGAAGCGGCCCGCAGGCCTTAGTTTGCCCATCACTGAGCTTAGGAATAAGAAATGGAAGAGAATATTTTTTTTGCAGGAAAAGAAAACGCAAAACAAGAAGCTAGGAACTCAACAGAGAAATTAGCAGACAATGGATCAAGCAAGCAAAATAATCAACTGGTGCATTTGTGCCAAAACCACCTCTTTATATACAGTGAACAAAAAAAATATCCATCCACTCCAAAGTAAAGCAAAAATGTTCAAACATATTATCATTGTTTTAATTAAACAAAAATTAGTTCCTTGAGCTCCTGCTTTGATTTAGGACTGTGATTTTTCATTTTTCTCTCCATGATAGACCATAGCTACTCAGTTGGGTTGAGATCAGGTGACTGAGCAGCCCAATCAAGCACTCTAATTTTCTTTTGGTGAAGAAATTCGGTAACAGATTTAGACGTGTGCTGGAACACAAACCATTGCTTTAAACCCAATTTCTGAGCTGAGATGAGAAGATTTTCATCTAGGATAGACTTGTGGACATGCTGATCCATTTTTGAATCAATGAAGGCCAGCTGTCCAACACCATTTGCTGCCATGCACCCCCAGACCATGGCATTTCCTCCACCATGTTTTACTGTAGGCTTTATGCATTTCAAATTGATGGCTTCTCCTGATTTTCTCCATACTTTGGAGCATCCATCAGACCCAAACAAGTTGAATTTGCTTTCATCTGACCAAATAATGCGGTTCAAGAATTTATCATCTTTATCCAGATGATCTTTAGCCCATTGAAATCGCCGTTTCTTATTGACGTCACTGATGTATGGTTTTTTCCCAAGTATGCAACCTCGGAGATCAGCTTCATGCAGTTGATTACGGACAGTTTGAGGTGTGATAGTGATGTTCAGGTCTTATTTCAGTTCTTCACAGACTGTAGGAGCAGATTTTTTCCTGTCTTGTGTTATTCGTTTGATAATATCTCGGTCTTCTTTTTTTGTTGTTTTCCTTTTTCTACCTCTTCCTTCTTTATTTTTAATTTCACCTGTCTTTTGGTATTTCTGAAGAATGTCTTGCACAGATGTCCGAGGTATTTTTAATTCATTTGCAATTGTTCTTTGGCTTTTTCCATCTTGAAAGCTACATATTACTCTTGCTTGAATATCAAGAGAATATTCACTTGATTTCTTTTTGTTTTTCAATCTCTCACTTTCCATGATTGAAAAATTGGTTTCTGTGAAGCAATAGTCCTACAAGATTTAATATTTAGCTTATTTAAATTCGTTTTCAGCAAAAAAAAAACCAGGGTGGATGGATAATTTTTTTGCAATGTATTTTATATATTTTGATGTTTTGTCCTTCCCCTCCCTTAAAATATAATTGTTCATGGTCTAAATATTTACAAAACAATATATTTTACTTAGGTATGATAAAAGTTTCAAGCTTACATTAGCTGGTTTAATACAATTCAAAATTTTTATATTTTTTAAGAGTGGATGGATATTTTTTTTGCTCACTGTATGTAAACTCTTGTGCTAGAAAGGCTGTGATTGGTTGTCAATGGAAGCCAGTAAACATGAGCAATCATAATTAAGAGTCTATAACGCAAGTCAGTACTGATAGGTAAGATATCCTTACTGTAAGTATTCTACTGTAATGCAAAAAATATTGACCTGAAAACGCACCTAAATTTGTGGGATCGCATTATCAGGGTGTCCAGCAACAGGGAAAACGGGGAAAACCGGGAATTATTAGGAAATTTGGCGATTCTGGAAATATTAGGGAAATTGTGAAATATTTAAAAAAAATCGGGGAATCTTCTGCAAAAAAAAGTTCAAAACGAACTTCAAACGAAAATGGCGTATAATATCAATGATGTGTATCACGTACTGTATAATATAATATATTGGTAAATATTACATTATACAGCATGTATAGTACATTAATTCGCTTTTTTTCTCAATTTCTCGTCCACTTTTACGCTGCCAAAAGGTAATGGGGGAAGGGTAAAAGGAACTTCGATCTGACGAATTTCAGATGAAACTAGCATATAATATTTAATATACTTGTACATTACAGTACATCATACAATTTATACAATATATTCACCCCATTTTTTATCAAGTTGTTGGTGAGGGCGCTAGCATTAGCTGGATCCTGCTTCACTTCCTGTTGTGCTTTTAAATCTGAGTTAAGGCACACTGGTCGAGTCTTCTTGTTGAATTTGTTTGGTCAATACTCTGAAAATGTGTTCAAAAACCACCCTGTAGAAATTATTGCTGTGCTGTAGGTTGTTCACAGAGATCTGGCTGTAATGCTTTTTCAGAAAATAAAATGTACAGGTTTCCAAAAGATGAACCTCGTTGAACAGGTGAAATAATTAAATAACGCACGATAAATAAGCATTGAAATTCATTTTGTTAGTTAGATTAATATTTATATTAAATAATTAAATTAAATAGACTACGATAAATAGGCTGAGCATTGCACACGTGTTCCCTGTCGGCAGCAACAGCAATAGCACCAGCAACATGGGGGGGAATGGCTGTTACGGCAACTTTACTTTCGACTTCTCTTCTCGCTCGCATATTAAATTGTTTAGTTTTTGTCATTGCAAGGTTGATTTGAAGTCTTAAACTTATCATCTTATCCGTTCTCTTACTGATTAACGCTAAGGTTAAACAATATTAATAACTAGAAATAACCCACCCGATTGTATAATTGTCATTGTTAGATTTTTGACACATATTTCTCTCCATACTTTTGTTTGTTGTGACATAGTCCATCGCTGATTTTATATATATGATTATGCTAGTCCACAATTGAGCGGTTCATTTAGAGCCGTGATTCAGGGCAGTTTATTCAAGAAATGGGGGTAGCTTTTCTTGGTTAGCTTTGCACCAGAGTTAGCTGAAGCAATTTTTTTTTTTTTTTATAAATAAATACTGAAAGATGAGAAACAAGATATAACTGTGGATAGGGACATAAATAATCAACGGGAAACATACTCTTGTCCACAAAATAGATTTAATTAGCATATACGTATTTCGACCACATTAAGGTCATTATTCAATATATTTTGTGGACAAGAGTTTGTTTCCTGTTGATTAAATAATGAAAGATTTAAATCAACAAATGATGAAACAAATTGAAATCAAAAACAAATAATTAATTGAAATAAAAAAAAAATAATTGAAAAGCTATCACCCCCATTTCTTGAATAAAATGTCCCGACTCTGAGCTCTAAAAAGTTCTGCTCGAGTGTCGCCGAATCACCCTTCAACATACAAGTAAATGAAGCCAAGATTTTTGTAAATAAGTATTTATTTAAGGAATTTTGTTTTTCTTTTTTTATTTTCTATTAAGCATCGAGAAAAGTTCTATATTCGAATGTTTCGTATGTTAAAAATAAACAAACAACAAAAGAAAAAGACTATTTCAAGCAATTGATTGATTTTTCGAGATCAAAGCAATGGGAACCCAATAATTTTCAAGGTGAATTAAACTTCCAATTTATATGTATTGGCATCTTTGTTATAATTTAAAGTTTCTATCGATAACAAGGCCTTTACAATATTTATTATCTTCAGTAGCAAGCAAAGACTCCCAACAAAAGCCATAGAAAACATGACAACAGGAAGGTTCCTAGGATCCCAGTGAAGCGTGTTCGATTTTATGCCCTGAAGATTTGTTATTTCTAATGGGGTGAATATTAAATTAATTTGCTTTTTTTCTCAATTTTTCGTCTCCAAAAGCTAATGCAAAAGTGAATTCTCAAAAACAAGATGGCGACACCTTACGCGAAAAAGTCACTGCGATCACGTTTCATTTATTATAACTTTCTTTGCCGACGTTTATTAATAATAATAGAATATAGGCATGGCATTAAATAAATTTGTAACATTAAAGGTGAAAAGTGAAGAATTTTCAACCAGGAAAGTTTTTAATGGCCACTGCATTCTATCTCCTGAAATTGTCAATGAATATTTATTACAGTACTTAATGCCAAAAATGAACATATACTAAAAGTATGTGTAATCTACTGTAACTGTATTGTTTTTGTACTCAAAATTAAATAACTTTTTATTATTTTTTTAATAAAACTCCATCTGTACTGCATTAATTTTTGAAGAAACAGGCAATAATGAGCCGCATTCAAATCGTAAAAAATGGAGATTGTTCTGTATATTCTTGCATATTTTATTTCTCATAAGTTAGCAACGAATCAAAAAATGGGGATCACATTATACAGGAGGGTAAAATTTTTACTGACTTTTTGGGTTCTGAAAGTGGGATCACATTATACAAGAGATCGCATTATAATAGAATCCTTACAGTATGTTCATCCAAAAATATCACTGAGATATTGTTTTTATAAAGAAGTGGATATTTTCTGCTTCTATTGACAACCAATCACAGCCCTTCTGGGCCTCGTGTATAAGGAGGTGGTTTTGGCACAAATGTATCAGTTGCTTATTTTGCTTGCTTGATCCATTTTCTGCTAATTTCTCTGTTGAGTTCCCAGCTTCTTGTTTTGTGTTTTCTTTTCCTGCAAAAAAAAAAACAAAAAAACTCTTTTTCTTCCAATTCTTATTCCTTAGCTCATTTTGTCTTGTTTTCTTCTCATATGTCTATAAGAGCAAGAATGCAAATTGTATATTAGACACCATATCAAAATCGGAGCTCATAAAAATACTGATGAAGTGTTTTGTATGGGGTGGAGCCTTGTATGGTTCCGAAACGTGGACACGTAGGAAAACTGATGAAAAGAAGCATTTGAAATATGGACTTGGAGAAGAATGACAAGGACAAAGTTGACTGACAAAGTTAAAACATCTATATTTTTAACTTTGTCAGTCCACTTTGTCCTTATCATTCTTCTCTATATCCACATTTCAAATGCTTCTTTTCGTCAGTTTTTCTAAGTGTCCACGTTTCTGAACCATACAAAACACTTCATCAGTCATTTTATGAGCTCCGATTTTTTGTAAGATGTCTAGTAGTGTTGTATCAAAGTTTTATATTTAAAATCATTTTCATTTTGTGATTTTGCATTGCAAATTAAATAAATTTTTTATACTGCTAATAAAATTTTTATGAAACATAATTGAGTTTACTCCATTTATTTAAGTTATTCATGCTGAATGTGTGGTTCAGCATGTCATTCGGGTAAAAAAAAAAAAAATTGTAAAACACACCCTGTATACCCTGTGCCTCCCATGAATGTAAAAAAAGTGTATAACCCACGGGGTATATTCACGAAAACATTGTAATAGCCATTACAACTGCAATAGTTACATTAAAGTTATCATGTAATTTTATGTATCTAACTTACTTTCTATTTTTTTTTTTATATTTATTTATTTTATTTTATTTTTTTTTTTTTATCATCGTAAAAGAATCTCCAAAAGTCCCCGTTCCAGCAATGAGCCCTGAACAGAAACCACCAATTGAGCAACAAGCACCCAAAACTAAAGTGCAAGATGCTGGACCTGAAAGAGTTGCTATGAAATCTAAATCTTCTATCGATTCCAAAGATAAACAAGTGATAAAATCCAAAGAGAAGGGTTTGAAAGAAGAACCTCGGAGACCAAAGAAGACCCCTCTTGAAACAATTGAAAGAGTAATTCCTCCTCTTGAAAGACCTCCTGTTGAAAAACCTCCGTTTGAAGAAGGTCTAGTTCCACCTAAAAGAAAAGGATTTGGAACATTAGGAAGAGAAATTCAACTCAGAGCTAACCATTTTCAAGTGAAATTTGATCCAACTAAAGTCATTCATCATTATGATTTAGATATAAAACCAGCGATTGTTCAAATGAAACAGCTGAAGAGGTAAATTTTATAGAACTTTTGACTTAAATTCTCTAAATTGCTAACTTCAAGCTTTTTGAATTAAGTTTAAAATTTGGAGTTAACAGACACAGCACAAACAGACACGTGCACACAATCCTTTTATTATCTTAGATTTGACTTTCTTGTTGAAATTGAAAAATTATTCATTAAGGTTTCAGTAGTTCTAATATCATTGTAGAGTATCTGAAATTATTGGTATATTTGTAACTTACTTACTTTTCAAAACCCTATGAAAGATAGGGTCACGGGAGCAGCAACCCTATGAAAGATCTGCAGCGTTCGTGATCTTCCGCTATCAGGCACATGTCCTCAATGGTAATATCGAAGCGATTAGAATCTAGATTCTCCATGTAGTCGAGTCACCTGGTTCTAGGCCGACCCGTTGTCTCTTACCCATCGGCTTGGAAAATAGCAACTGCCTAAGAAGACTGTTGTGGCATCCGTATCACGAGGCCATACCAATGCAACAGAGATCTCATTAGGGGCACAACACATAAAAGACTCCTTATTGTGCCGCTGTAAACCTTTATTGGGGGAGGCTGTGGCCTGGTGGGCTCTTTCACTGAAACACAACTGTGAAGTTAAGCAACATCAGGCACGGCTAGTCACTGGATGGGCGACCATTAGTGGCACGCGTTCTTCTTTTTAAAAAATTATATTTTCATATACAGGGTGTTTCTAATGGTAGTCACCACCCCCCCACCACCACCAACCCTCTCTACCCCAGCCCGGGGGGGGGGCCCCCCCCCAACCCTATCATTGTCTGGCTGTGGGGGATGGAAGTGGTCACACTGATAAATTATGATTATGATAATGCAAAAGATGTGTTTGTATTAAAAACTTCTGATAAAAGGTATATTCACACAACATTAATTGCAATCATTAACAAGACTGATGTGTATCTCTCCATGATCAAGTTTATAGTGAAACTCCATCTATCCTTTCCCTAACTACGATTTGTAGAGATCGACCAGTTGGATGTACTCCCAGGTCACCGGATCTTACTCCCCTTGACTTCTTCTTGTGGGGTCACATGAAGGCGCTCGTCTACCGCACACGTCACTACCAGTGAAGAGCTGGCTGCCTGTATTGCAGTCATCAGTGAAGTAGTTTGTGAAATGCCAGGACTCTTTGGCAACATACGGGGGGTCAATGTTGCGTCAATGCAATGCATGTATAGAAATGCTGGTGGACACTTTGAGCAGCTGTTGTAAGTGTTGTTTTCACGTGTCGATAAACTACGGTAATTGATAATACATTGTGTTTTTTCATTTCCATATTACGTCACTTCTCTCCCCCATAGCCAGACGATGGTAGGGTTCCAACCTCCATGCTGTGGTAAAAATTGTATGTTTTGGTGTCCCTTACTGTGTGTAATATTGTAACTACCTTTAGAAACACCCTGCATACACTGGCCAGTTAATTAGAAACATCTGTTTAATATTTTATTGTGCTCCCATTGGACCTGAATTTTATCATGTATTCTGTTTGGCATAGAGCAAATATGGTGTTGAAGCCCCTTGTAAGTCAATAGAAGACCAAGCATTCACCAGACATTCCCAAAGCTCTCGCAGATTTGTTGGAAGAGAGGATCTTGCTGTCGTATGTGTCATTTCAGTGAGGCTAGGATGTGGGCTCAGGATAAATGGCAGAGGTCGTCTTTGTGCTAGCTAAACCTCTGCTTAACTGATGAACAGTAACATGGTTATTCGTGAAGACGCAATCACATGCAGGATAAAAATTGCAGCATTACAAGATGGACTTGGATGATAACAACAGTCTGGTATTGGGTAGCATAAAGTTTCAATTCAGGGAGTACTCCCATGTAACCGAGCGCCTCATTTAACAAAGCAAACGGAAAGAACCCTTTCTTGTGCTCCTTGATTCTGAACACTCATGAAGATAATTCTGTGCTATTTTTCTTTTTTGAAGGATTTCTCCTTTTATTAAGTACCGAAAGGTGCTTTATGCTATCAGTGTGGGGAAACGTGCCTGTCCGTCTGTCTGTAACTCTAACTCCTCTGAGGCTATAAAAGATTTTCAAAATCTGTTTTCGTCAGTCGATGAATATGATTCATGGCATGAGCCAATCACGAATATTATCTACATCGGTTCATTGGCACATGCACAAATGGTACCTCTAGTTTCCCGCCAAGCAATTTTCAGTGGGAAGATATATTAATTAATAAATCAAACAAATCGTAATGACGAGATAGAAGCGGTTATTCATTATTATTTTCGTCAGTCAATGAATATGGTACATGGTACGAACAAATCACAAATATTATCAAAATCAGTTCAATAGCACATACACAGATGGTAACTTCACAACCCTACCTAGCAATTTTCAATGGAGAGATATATCAAACAAATTGTAATGACGTGATAGAAGCGGATATAAATTACTATTTTCGCCAATTGATAAATATGGTTCAGGAAATGAACCATTTTGAAAATGGTTGTAATTGAAACAATGGCACGTGCTCTAATGGTACCCTTATGACACCCTCAGAAATTTTCACTGATAAGATATGGCATGTAATACATCAAACAAATTGGGAAGATGTATTATGAATGAATATAACTCAGAATTATTGATAGGCGAAATTGGTTCAAAGACACCTGGTTTAGTGGAACCATTACGGTTCATTGGAACTTTCAATGCTAAAATATGGCATGTAATAACTCAAACAACTGGGAATGATTTTTCATGAATGAATATAATGTTACTTAATGATAGTCGAAATTGGTTCAAAGGTACGTGGTTTAATGGTTTCTTTATGGTCCATTAGAAACTTGCAACATTAACATAGGGCGGTTTAAAAATACAGTTCTGCAAATGGTTTAGTTTAACCTTTCGGTACTTGGTTATGTCATTCCTTGATGGTTTATCTTTTGTTTCATCTCATTTGTCCCAGTAGGAAAAGGAGAGAAAGGGGGCGTCCCCGGGAGTCAAAGGTGTGCGAGTGTCCATGGCAATGGAGAGCATTCGTTGCGAAGGTGACAATGGAGGGGGAGGCAGATTGAGTGTTGCATGAATATCAGGGCACCTGTTTCATACCAGCAGAAACTCCATACAAAAACACCACCACAGAACCTGTCTAATCTTGATAATGCAAAACTGTGTAGCACCAAATAGGGGCTACATACTATAGTACACTGTGTATGTACGATGCATATCCAGTATATTGATAGAAAAACAAAACTGTAGCAGATTTTAATTTAATCACAGAAGATTTAACACAGAATAATGAAGCTAAATTATGTGATATACTATACAGCACAATATGAGAAAATCTTTTATTTCAGTTTGCTTTGTTTACAAAATTGATATCTCAAAAATATGACCAGTTACACTACTATTCTACTGTACTAAACACCGATTGGCTGTCAGTAAGTGATTTTCATGGTTTCTCATTCACACTTTCTCATTAGCTGTTCAAGTTGCGGACCAATCAGAGCAAGAATTTTGACCTATGGTCATTGTAATGAGGGGTTAGCTTACCTAGGGAACAATAAATTAGAACGTTAATTTGAGGTATGTTAAACTGAAACTTTTGACATTAAAATAGGATTTCTGCCAGGAATTTTAAGTTTGAAGGTTATTTTGAAATGTACGTTAAAGTGAGGTATGTTATAACAGGATTTTACTGTATAATATGCATATTATGCAAAATAAAAGTTTCTGCGTATTCATTTTTTTCTCAACTTTCTAAAATTGCATATAGTAAGCCGATAATAAAACCGAGACAAATTTTAAATTTTAATAGGCAAAGCCTAATAATTTGAATCACTGTTAAGAAAACCTGTGATACTGGTTTTCCTTAGCAGTAAGATCTCAGGTTTTTCCAGCAGCTTTTCAAGATGGTCACCAAGCTGAGATGTCTGTCAGCACAGTGGTTAAGTGACCAATAAAATTTATTCATAAAATCCTAACTTCGTAAAAACCAGACCAGAAAATTTGAGAAATAATGATTTAATTTCACAATAAATAATTCTTTACAGGTGTTTTTTTTTTTTGTTTTTTTGTTGTTTTTTTTATATAGAAAAAGTAACAACAATTTTAAAAGTCAATTTGATTTTTGAAAATAGTTTAAAATTGTTGTTTGTTGCATATTTGCACCTAAATTTAATTCCTTCTCAATAAGATTTGATAATTCAAAAAAAACTTTCAAAAATTTATCTGGGGAATTTTTCATAGAGTATAAATGTTTTAGCAATGCATTTAAAGAGTTTTTAATGTCCGATGATGTTGCTATGGGTTCCTTCCTCTCACTGTCAACTAATCTCATTATAGGAAATGACTGTATATCAAAGTGACCTCTTCCTACTTTTAAAACTTTTTCAAAAGAAAGAAGGGAGGGGGATTAATTTTATTCAAGATGCTGATCGTTGTCGTCATTATCATCAATCTTGTCTTCGATGCTGCCATCTTGGGATGAAATCACAGACAAATCATAGACGAAGTTACCACTACCAACAAACTCAGAAAATTTATTATTGAAATTCAGCCTACTTTTTAAGTTTTCCAGTGCTTCGAATTCTTCGAAATCAGTATCACTAATGTCTGCTTGGCTTTTGCAGTCAACTGGCTCAACAACACTACTTTCGATGTTTCCTATATCGAAAGTGAAACCAGCTTAAGAATCGATTTTCTCATATAGAAACTGTCTCATAATGCAGCGTAAACACGTGCTTAAGTAATGGCAGCAAAATGATTCATTTGCTACATGACCAATTAGATATAGGTATTATTTGCTTAACAAAAAGGCTTAAAATGATTGGTTTAATTAATGAAAATTTTACTATTAATTACTGTTGATGGCTTCATAAAGACTATATTTTGTTGTAAAAATACTTCGTAAAAATGACAGTTTATTACAAGAAAATTACAAAATATGGATCAGGATTTCAGAATTACTACGTAAAATCCGAAATTTCAGAAAATCCGAGTCCGTAAAATCGAGATTCTACTGTAATGTAATTCACAGAGTAAAGCAAATTACTTAACCATTAACTAGATCTGACACAGTAACAAATGCAAAACCTGAATGTGACCAGTCTTAATATCAGTCAAGGAAGTTAGGGAATGCCATTCCGCACTGTTACCGATGTTTGCTACTAACCAATCTTTATAAAGATGTTGACAAAAAGTTTTGAATTTTCTTTCTCATGGATATATTTTGCCTGGCAGAGAGTACAAGAAAATACAGTTGGAAATACTTTTGTGAAAGCAGGAATTGCCCTTCCTGTGGATGATTCAATCATGAGAATCGAAGACGGGGAAGAGGCCTACCAAAAACTGCTTACTGAAATGATGGAATTACTTTGCTCAGACACAGACAATTCCGATTTTGAAGGATTTTAAATAAATTTATTTCTGATATAATCTAATTTTAAATGTAATGAATAAATTTTGTTATATGTATGATCATTTATTTTGAATATTTCTAATGTCTTCATTATATGGAAATATAAAACGTCTAAAGCCTTTAAAAATCAGATGACCATACTGCACTACGCATTTGAACAAATATGATGGAGTACTCCCTGTTAATCGCTAACTTAGGTCCATAAATTGCGTATAATACACAGATGCATATTCTGCAAAATAAAAGTCTAAAAAAAATCATTTTGTGCATTATGCAATTTTGCTTATAATATATAACAGAATTGATAACAGATCCAGGACAATTTTAAATTTTTAATATATAAAATTTTAATTCGTGTGTGCAAAGCCTAAGAAACTTTTAGTTGCTCTCTTTTAGTAAGAACATTCCAGCTTTTCTGTGAAGTGATTCAAAATGTCCACCCAATTGCTATATCAGTCAGCACAGTGCAGTAGTTTGACTAATTTCCCTCATGAAATCCATAATTAATAAGGTCAGAAAATAAAGCAACGTACTTACTCATTAACTAGAATTGATACAGTAATAAATGCAGAATACGAATGCGACCAGTCATAATGATATTAGCCAAGGAAGTTAGGGGATACTTCAGTCAAATCCCGTTATAACGAAGTTCAGGGGACCACCAGCTTACTTCGTTATAACAAAAACTTCGTTAAATCGAGATTGCAAATTAATTTGAGAATAAATTAAAAATAGCTTACTTTAAACCATGAATATATATTTTTTTTTTATTTTTTTAATTGGTTCATCTTTAATTATGGAAAATATCAATCAATATTAGTGTTTTAAATATACAGGTAGGATTTGAAATGGTCTATTTTAACGGGTGCGTTACAGTGTTTCCAACTTAGCGGATTTTCCTCTAGATTTAGTGCATTTGATTAATGATGCAAAAAAAAAAAGACACTCTAAAAATTACATTAAAACAATAGAATCTAGCGGATTTTTAGTTCGGTTTTAGCAGGAAAAATTTTTTTGAGTTGGCAACGCCTGTGCGTTTTAACCTTACTGGAAATAACTGTTAAAACGGAATTTGCACTTTTATTTTCATAGCATTAATTATTCTATATACTGTATTATTTTGAAATAGAAGACACAAGTTATTTTTCAAATTAAATATAGCAAAAAAATACCACTGCATTTAGCACAACACGTGCTAATGTTTACACGAGTATTCTGTTTGCATACATCGTAACATTACGCAAATAAAATAGCTTTATTTCCCGCGATAAAAAATAGCTCCATTTTAATGCCATTCTTTGGGTTTTCTTCAGTTTATTAAGCATCATAGATTTAGTTAAATTTTATAGTACATGTACTGTATTACACATATTAAAAGAAGTGAATTTTACAACAGGATGGGCCAAAAAAAAAACTCTCCACTGAAAATTTCTACGTCCCAGGAGGACAATAGGTTTTGCAAAGATAGGTGGCACTGACCTCTTGGATTTTAATGAAATTTGGTATATACAATTGCCCTGGGGAGTTGGTAATTAATGCCAAATATTATTTTTTTTTCATTTTTTTGGAAGTTACGGACATTGAAAATTTTCGAAATTTGAGTGGGGGCCTTATCTATGAAGTACTGTAACTTCGGTTGTATTTTACTTAGAAAGATGTGATTGGAGACATAAGAGAGCTCTTTAACTGTAGATTCAATATAAATTTTATAAAATTATATTATGCATGTGCAAATATTTGAATTTAATAAAAATATTTTATTTATGCAAATTTTTCAAAAGGTGGGTATTTTTATTTTCTTTAAAAAATTATTAATATCTTCCACATACTTTCATAAAAACAATACAAAAAATTCAAAACTGTTTTTTTGGTCCATTTTGAAGATATTAATTTTTAAAGCTTGAACTCCAAGCCACAGTACATCTGTTTGTATGTTACAGTTCTTCAGATGGACAAAGCATCCTAAGAAATATAAATTTTGTGGTAATATCCGATTGTCTTAATCTACAGCTGTTTTTTTATTCCTTTCAATGTTGAACTCATTAAGTTTTTAAAAGAAAATTCAATAAATGTAGAGAAGATACTCGGATTGATTGAAAAGTAATGCCTCCATGGCTGTAACTTTTATATTTGTAAACCGATTTTCAAAATTCTTTTTGTATCTGATACTGATATTTGTCCTCTATGTAATGCACTGTTCACTTTTCGACATTATCCCCATCCCTTTCCACGCACTGCACCAACGTGTGACCACTTGGGTGAACCTGTCGGAGAGGAAGTCAGGGGTTGTTGTCGACACCAGGATTGAATGATAGCGTTGGACCATCTTCTGCAGCACGATAATGCTCGCTTGCAAACAATCGTCTAGAGGTGCTGCAGCACCTACAGTTCATAGATGAAAAACTGCAGTTCAAAGATGAAAGATCTTGCACTTTGCGACTTTCACCACATCCTAAAGAAGAAAAAGCACCTTAAAGCCCAGTTTCCACGAACCGAGTTTTTCTCGGTTCGCTTCGCGAAACTAGATCCGTAATCCCGTGGAACCGAGACTCGTTTCACCAACCGCATTTGAAACTCATTTCGTTCAAAGGAGTTTTGATTTATCGACGAAACCAGTTTCACATCGCAAGCTCGCGCTTAATTTTCAGAATGGTGGAAAGTAGAAAGCGAAAGAGCGCGGTGGAATGGGGAGAGCATGATACGATTACATTAATTATTTTATGGGGGGAGAAAATTGAAGATCTGCGACGTGCGGAATGTAATCGGCACGTTTTCCAGCAAATACGAGATACATTGGAGGAGGAGCATGGGGTAAATCAGACTTGGCAGGAAGTAAAAACCAAAGTCGATAACCTCACAAAACATTACAGGTGTGTATAATATCATTTATTTTGTGATTATTTTTCATTATTATTTATTATTATTGTTATATATATTATAAATCCAAGCATGGTTACCTCCAAGCATTATTATAAAAATGTAATCATTTGAAAATTAATTGAATTCAGTGTTGCCACCTATATGGGTTTGACTCCTTGTTTGCCCATGAATGTGCATGGGAAACAATGTCAATTTTGGCATTATTATTTTAAAAACAAATAATTGCCGCACAAACTGCACGCTAACCCCGCTCATAAATTAATACAGCAGTTTATGTAATAATATCTATACAATATTAAAATACAATTTTTTTTTTTTTTTTTTTGAGCGCGTCCGGTATTTTTGCATCATCCAGGTGGAAACACTGATCAAATTTTCGCTCACCAAGTAAAATTATTTAGTAGATAAAAACTGCTATCTCTGAATATTTTAATTAAATAGACCATACTCTGTCAAATAATTCTACATACAATTTAGGTTTTAAAAAAGGACGGAAAAATGCGCAAAATATATATTTTTTTGAAGTGTGATCTTCAGTTTGTTAATTTTTATATTTATTTTTAATTTTCATCTACATATCCTATTCAAATATAGGGCAGAAAAGAAAAAAATGAGTAGTGATGCGAGCCCATCGAGATGGAAACACTACTGTCAAATAAATGAAATTTTGGAGTGCTTGCCAGCAGAGGACAACAGTCTTCTGCATGAAAGTATCAGTCTGACAACCCAGGTAAGAAAATGAATAACATTTATTGATTTTCAATAAAAAAAAATTAATAAAGCTCAACTTTTATTATATGAAATGACATGAATTATTCCTTTGACAGGATGTGTTGTGCACCGGCACGCAACTAAACGAAGACGGACAACTTGTCATCGATGTTTCGTTTATGCCCTAAGCAAGTGACCCAGCAATGCCTTCCCCTCAATTTCAACGGCTTCCAGCAGCAGCAGTATACAACCAACTGCAAAACTGCGAAAAATCATGAAGGAATCCACCATCAACAAAATCCTCACAAAAGTTGATGAAATTGCACAAACTAATAAAACCTTGGCTGAAGAACAGACGGCGAACAGCCAGCGCATGTTAGCCCTCATGGAGAGGCAGACGGAGCTCCAAGCAGAGAGCAATAAACAAACCCCGAAATAGTGCAATTATTAAAAATATTAATTGAAAAATAATTTATAGATACAAACTAAATAAGAACAGAAACGATAATTCCACTAATAAAATTTTTAATCTGAAGCCACATATGTCTGAAAGGCAGTCAGTAAGGAAGTCACAAATGGCGAATTAAAATATACTAAGTGGGATAGTGATATGAAAAACAAGTAGATTTGAAGTTATTATCTTCTTATTTCTAAACATAATCCCTGGTGTTGTTAATGCTTTAAGTCCACTGTTCTAATCCTTCCATACTTTCTCAATAGAAAATTGGTGCTTGCTGGCTGAGCAAGTGTTGCACTTCTCAATCCCAGTTTTCTATTTTCAGGGGTCAAACGTGCATTTCAATCTCAAACGTGGTTTATCTCATTTTTTTTTTGTTTGCACTTTACTTTTAAAGCGTAATCTTTTTTATACACTTACTAAAATTTTCATGCCAACCGTAAATTGAATCGTCTATCTTTAATGTCTATCTATAAAATCGTCACAATTTGGTGAAACAAGAAGCCTCGCAAGAAGCAATAGGGCCACGTGATCAGCTGCCGCGGGAAAAAAATTATATTAAGAAAAAAAACCATTCGTTGATATAGTTAATTCTCCATATCACCCATGTAAGGTGCACAAAAATAATACTAAACTTTTATGGAGGAGGGGAGGAAAAAAAAACCAACAACAACAAATAAACGTCGGGTGCTGAAACATCGACTGATAAAGAATATTTAAGACTCGCGGAAGTTGCTTAGTTTCTTATATGCTGAATAAAATTTAGTTTTAATTAAAATTCCGTAATAAATTATATTCACAATGCACAGTTTTGAGTATTTTTGATGATTTAGTGCATTTTCAGGCGATTTTAGATTGTTAGGCCTGATCGCCGAAAATGCGTACATTCCGATAGGCCTAATTCGCCGACACTTTTGAAACGTTGTTTGTTGTTTTAACACCGATCCTAATTGAATTTTCCTGCAATTTCTAACACTTTCTGCTGAAGTAAAAATAATACACAGTTATAAATGAATTTATGCGATAATTCTTAGAAACATCGGAAAGAAAATTAATTTTGATAATGGCTAACCAAACGTGAAGATCGATCTTGAAGTTATGAAATATTTGGTAAACAAAAAAATAAAGACGATCGGGACAAAATCGTAATATAATTACATTATTAAATTATGACTTTAATAAGATTATATTGCAATAATGACTTTAATTGTACAATTGTGAAATCCTTTATTTTAAAATAAATTTTAAATAACAGTCGTCACAAACGATTTGAAACTTGTTGAAAAAAAAAAAAAAAAAAAGACCACGAATCTGGAAAAACCACGGATCCGGGAAGCTTCGGGTCCCGAGCATTCCGGATTCGTGGTCCCCCACTGTAGTTCAACCAATCAGAAATGGACAGGTATTAGAGCATTAGTTACTACTGATGCCAGGAATAAGTAATACCCCTTTTCCAGTCCATTTCTGATTGGTTGAACGAGTTTTATTCATTTACACATGCGTCATTTTCCTTTTTCTTTCGCGCCGGGCACTATATATTAATTCACCATATGTGATGTGCTGACTTATTTACTGACCGCCTTCCCCTAGTACTTTTCGAAGGCACGGTACTCTTCATCAGCGTGTGGATGAGGACAGTGTCTTCGAAATGTATACCCGTGACTACAGATGAAAATTTTTTTTTTGTGGTTTTATGGTTTATGTTCTTATTTAAAGTCAGGGGCATGAGAATTCCCCACTTCGTATGGGAGATGTGAGTGTTTAACCATGCTAAAAAAAGGGAGTGAAGGGAAAATCCTAATTTCCCAATCGACGTGGATAACTCTCATGCCCCTCACCTAAGTTTGTTAAAACCATTTCTTCACCTCGTTTGTTTATAGATGACCATCACTTGCAAAATAAACCTTCAAGTGTTCTCTTATTTGTTGTCCTGTACTGTGATTTTCTCCAATAATACAAACTCGATCTTCTGTTGTATCATCACTTAATTCTATCCAGTCCGGTTTACAGTGGTCACCTGTGATTTCACACCAATTATGTAGCGTGCAACAAGTTTGCACAATGTGAGGCACATTTTCTATTTTATACTCTAAAGGTTTTGCTAGGCAGCGAAAGCGAGCTTTGAGACGGCCAAATGCATTTTCAATGACTCTTCTTGCTCTAGAAAATCTATAATTGAAATACTTTTGGTCTTCAGTAAAACCAGGTCCATCAGGGTAAGGTTTCATGAGATTACTTTGAAGGGGGAATGTGGAATCCCCTAAAATAATTGGTTCTAGTTCTAAACCATTTAATATTGTTCTGTACTTCTGGTTCTTACTCATCCGCTGCATTAATTTTGGTAGACTTGACCGATGGAAAACGTTAGCGTCATTATTGCGCCCAGGAGAGCCCACATTTAAAAAAATGAAACGATATGCATAGTCACAGATAGCGAGCAAAACAACACTGTAGAATTGCTTGTAACAGAAGTAATCTGCTGCATGCTCCTTTGGTGGGCAAACTTCGATGTGGCAACCGTCTAGTGCTCCATAAACGTTTGGAAATTGCCAGTCATCCAGAAAACCACGGGTTATTTCAAGCATTTCTTCTTCAGTTGCAGGAAACTTAACAAATTTTGGCATCATTATCACTAACAATGATTTCACAAAATTCGTAAAGAGCTTTACTTAAAGTGCTCTTTCCGACACCAAAAAGATGAGCAACTGTTCGTAGCTCCGCTGATGACGATAGTGCATAAATGCACATAGCAACTTTTTTTTGAAGTGGTATGCAGCGGCGCATATTTGTGTCCTGTTTATCAAATTTGCCTTTCACCTTTTCACACAAGGCAGCAAGAGTGTCTTTACTTATTCTAAAAAAAAGAAACAAATGCGGAAACCAAATATTACAGACATGAAATAAATATAAGAGTATGAATTTACAGTTTTTACAAATTGGTTTCATAAAGTTTTAAATGAATTTCATACATTTTTAAATAGATTTAATACGATTTTAAATGAATTTAATATGCTTTCAAATGAATTTAACCCTTAAATACTACTCTGGGGTTTTTAACATTGTTTCCTATCACTACATGGATTACAATTTGAAAAGTGTAATTACATTACAGTTACAGTTCAGTGTAAATGGAGATTAATTACTAAATTGAGTATATTAAAAAAAATTATCCTTTTTACGTTTGTGTAATTTATGTTCCAGTTTAGTATTCTGTAAATGAATTAAAATAATAAAAAATAAATTTACTGTCAATTTACTAAATCAAGGTTTCAATAAAAAAATGTTTTTAATATAATAGATTTTATATTTAGAAATTAAAGACCCTTTACACTGAACGAAAACACGCATTATATTTATTTAAATCGAATTAAATTCATTTAAAAATGTATTAAAACTATTTGAAAGAGTATTAAATTCATTTGAAAGCATATTAAATTCATTTAAAATTGTATGAAATCAATTTGTAAAAACTGTAATATGCTTCAATGTAACTTTTAACACCAAACCTAAAATTTTCCTTGAATACTTCTGGTTCCATTTGTGGAACAATACTGAGCCACCAATGTGACGATTTCGGTCTGATCCACAGCTTGTATTTCCTTCTTTGATTTTGTCTAACCAATAAAGAAAGCAATTGACTCAGTAGCGACTGGTTTTGCAATTGCTGACAAATAATTGATCTATTATGATGCTGCAAATAAAGCATCATCAATGTTCTGCATTGGTTTATCTGTTGATTGATATGCAGTAAATGCTTTAGCCGCATTAATAGACTCACTAAAATAAATCTGCATCTTTGTTGGGCATCCATATTTGTTGATAATCCTAAAATGCAATGCGTACTGCAGTACGAATAATCTCACAATGTAATGGCTCAAACGAGTTAAAAGTTCGGTTCATGGAACAAGAGGGGAAGCCTAAAACTAGATCCGCGAAACTAGTTTGTTGAATCGAGTTTCCCGTGTCGAGAATTCTCAGTCCGTGGAAACGGTATATAAGGAACATTCAATTCCTGATGACGAGATAAAATAACAGTTGCACTCTGCTCAATATGGCTAGTGAGATTTACTGAACTTCAGATTTTTCCTCGTTCAGCTCAGGCAAAGTGTGCGGATTGTTTGCATACACTTTACCTTTCAATGCACCCCAAAGGAAAAATCGAGAGGTGTGTGGTCCAGCGAGCGTGCAGGCCAGATGCTACACGAGATGATTCGATCAGCAAAGATGTCCTGCAGAGAGTGCATTGATGTGTGTGCTGTACACGTTTCCATGCACTACCGCGCACTAACTTTTGAATCCCTCTGAATAATGAAGCCTGTATCAACTTCAGCTGCCTCTGCAATTCATCTCTTCCTTCAGGGTAACTCAGAAGTGATTGACTCTGAGGAAGTGTAAAGTAAATATACTTTCTTTAATACTAACAATTCGACAACATAATGCAAATTTATATTTTCTTACTAAATTATCTTCTTATTTAACAGGTGCTCAATACTTTTCTGACTTCTGAAAAAAAAAAAATCTGAAGTTCTAATAAGTAACATTTTTCCTATTGATGTAATTATTATTGTAATGCTACTGTTGATTTTATTTTTTGTGTAATTATAATTAATAATACTATTTATATAAATAATAAACTTAAATAAATGAATGGTCCCAAGGTTGCACGCTTTCTCTTCCCTGTACGAGTATACAAGTCACTACTATCTGGCTCCCGCTGCTTGGAGCTCAAGTTTTAAAAATTAATATCTTCAAAACTGAGCAAAACACAGTTTTGAATTTTTTTGTATTGTTTTTATGAAAGTAAGTGTAAGATATTAATAATTTTTTAACGAAAATAAAGATACCCACCTTTTGAGAAATTTTCATAAATAAAATATTTTTATTAAATTCAAATATTTGTGCATGCGTAATATAATTTTAAAAAATTTATATAGAATCTACAGTTAAAGAGCTTTCATATGTCACCAATTACATCTTTCTAAGTAAAATACAACCGAAGTTACAGTATTCATAGATAAGGCCCCTACTCAGATTTCGAAAAATTTCAATGTCTGTAACGTCCATAAAAATGAAAAACAAATAATAATATTTGGCATTCATTACCAACTCCCTAGGGCAATTGTATACAGGGTGTTTCATAATCGGTGTCCTGTCTTTAGGTCCAAATAACGACTCAAGGGGAACAGATTGAGGGAAAAGGAATATTGATTATTTGGTTTTAATGTCCCCTAATTCAGAATAAAAACATTTCGCGTCCCTGGGGGTGAAGGGGTAAATTTTGAAAATTTTAATTTTGTAGGGGTAGGGGTTAGACTCCATGTGTTATTTAGAAAGTTGTAGAACATCATGTAAAATGTGGGTTTAGCAAAAAACCCAGTGAAAAAATCTCATGCCCTGCCCCCTTTATCGAGTGGGTAAAGTGAAAGGTATGGCTAGCCGATGTGGAAAAACTTCATTATTCGTTATAGTGAAAAACTTCATTATAATGGAATTCGTTATAACTGAAAAATAAAAGTTAAAATGGGACCTAAAGACTGGATACCAATTATGAAACACCCTGTATACCAAATTTCATTAAAATCCGAGAGGTCAATGCCAAAACTGTAAAATTTCTGTCTGAATTGACGTGGAATGACCCAGGTATATTCAACAATAAGTTTATTCAACAGTAGGTTTAATCAACCATAGGTGTGCTGCGAATGGGTGACAAATAGCAGTTGAATAAAGACTTAAGAGTTTAACAAAACCATGTGCCATTTTTAAAATAAGTTCCCACATGGAACTAGCAAGATTGTATCGTTTTACTAGCATTTATGGATTTAAATTCCCATAAAGTTTTGATAACAATGCAGTACATAATATTGAAAATGGTGATAAATGGGAGGTTTCAAAACATTATTGTATTTCTTAATATTTGTTCGAATAGAAACGTAGTCCTCAAATCATTTTGTTTATAGGCCTTTACTAACAAGAGCGGCTATTTTTAATTTGAGAAAAAAAAAGTTAATGCTGATTTTTACAGATTCCATTTGTGTTAGGGCTATTTGTGTCACTTACCAAATGTACAACTTCCGAATAAACTTTCATTATAATGAAATTATAAAGTTGTGGGAACAAAAAACTTCGTTATAGTGAAAAACTTCATTATAATGGAATTCGTTATAATCTCCGTAGTTATTAGTTGCATGAGGAAAACTTGTACATGACCAATCTTGTAGAGAACTTAGTTATCTATAAGGCCCGGTGCAAATGAGGCAACAATGTCGAAGCAAATTGTGTCGAAGGAATTTGAAGACATTTTTGGAAATCAACAAATGATGTCGGTGGAAACATTTTTGTTGCTTGTTTTGAATCAACAAATAGCGCAAATGTGGAAACCATTTCCTTCAACAGAGCGGCACCGATTTGTAAGCAGCAACAAGTAAATGCAGATTTGAGAATGATGTAATTATTACGACAGGCAAAGATCAAGATGGATACCGGCGAAAACATCACAAAAATTACAGTATTTGCTTGTGTAGGTCCGTGTTTTTCCTAGGAAAAATTATTCGAATAAATGAATACCCGATTTTTTTAAACTGTCGAAACTTTTTATTCGATAATTTTAAAGTAAATATCGAATAAATAATGATTAATTGAATAAAAATTCAAATTCGGTAATAATTTTTTATTCTATTGAACAAAATCATCAATTACACGAATTTTAAAGAGAACAGATTACAAAATCTAAATTTTAAAAACTATTGTTTACAAATTCCAGTATTTAACATCTAAGCTCTGTAAAAATTGCCAGACAGTCGATTCCTTGACGGTGAAATAATTCTTCCTGCTTAAGAAAATAAACATTCTGATGGAACAGAAGTTGAAATTAAGCTAATATATTTTTTTGCAATACTATAAACATTGGGATAGATGAATTCCAAAGCCTATGCCTAACTGTTCCTGGATGGTTGTCATATTTTCATCCCTCTCAAAAGTAATTGAAAATCGAATTTTTATGTAATAAAAAGTCGATTACTCGATTTCTTTATTCGAAAAAAAAATATCGATTATTTAGCCTTTTTATTTTTTACACTCGAAATGCAAGAGGTAGAAGCTCATTGGCTGTTGTCAATCACATGATAGAGTGGTGGAGGCAACCTTGTTGCCTGGATTAAACCTGGCTGATCGAAGTGACTGCAACCAGCGGTAGCCTGTACATGTCGCCAGTATGTTGCTAGCAACCATTTTCATTTCACAAGCGATCATTCCATTCGACCGATTCAGTCGCCGTCGCTTGATTGTTGGCCCATTTGCGCCGGGCCTAAGAAAGGCCAGATATACAGGGTGATCACAAATGATTGCATTGCTTTCCTGATTTTATTGTAGGCATAATATTTAGCACCTCTTAAAAAGTTGTCTTTAAATCGCTATAACACGTGTCCTGAAGAAGGCTACGGCTGAAATGTGTTGACTGTCGTAAAATTACTTGGTTATTTTAAAGATCCACATACTTATAATATTTAACATATTCTTGTATTGTGACATTCCATGTCAGTTGGGGTGTCGCATAGGCCCGGCGAAATCAAAACTAATATTATGTTTAAGTTGAAATGTTTTCGTTTAAGTAGTTAAGTTACAAAACGGAGTGTTGCATTTTGCTTTATTGAATTTTATGGTGTTCTATGGTGTGAATTTACTTCCTCTCAGTGATCTTGGTTGCATTGTCGTTGACATGCAACAGGGTTCGCTACTGTTGGGAGCTGGTATTGTTTTCTTGGAGAATTTCCGAGAAGTTAGTGTCAGTCTCCTAATAGTTAATTGTTGTGGAGTGATGCTTTTCCATGTATGATGATTTTTTTTTATGTTGTTGTTGACATATGTCGAGGAGTGCGGACCCAAAAACTGCGCTAAGCGGTTTTAACTATTCGAACTCAGTAGGCCTATGGGAGAGAATAGACTCTCGTGGAGTGGTGAATGCCCCAGTTGGCATTGCGATATCGCTCAATTAATGACCGCAATGTTTAGGTTGTTGATGCTATTTAAAAGTTCATTATTCCGAGTTTTGTTTTATTTTATAATTTTTATTTTTATTTTTTTCTACTTTCTTATACATTGTATAAGGAAGTATTGTAATCACGAAAAATTTCGACCTCCAGATTTTCACTGATCTTCACGTTTTAGGGTCCCTAGATTACATAAAAGTGATTTCTGGGAAATGTCTGTGTGTGTGTCAGTCTGTGTATAACGTTAGTGTCCAAACGGCTAAAGCTATCGAAACCAAACTTTAAACTTAAGATTATAATCTTCCTCTGGAGGTCTGATTAGTTTTCCAGTGGAATCGGTGAACCGGAAGTATCATTTTACTCCAGCGCCAAAATATAAATTTTGAAATATCTGGTTAAACATTGCGTTTATGAAAATTTTGTATGGACTAAAAAGTGTTTCAATTTCAATTATAAACAACTTTTGTTAAGAAAATTTTTCAAAATTCCAACCGGAAGTACCAGTTTTACTCCTATCAAAAACCAGTTTTTTGCTCATATAGGCGAAATAAGATGGTATAGGCCAAAGTGTTTAGAAGCTAATTTGAAGAAACTTTTATTCACAAACTTTTTTAAAATTTCTATCGGAAGAAGATTTTTTAGACAGTTGTTTAATTTTTTTCTGTATTTGGACCAGGTCATATATGTATAAGAAAATCGGGTGGTGACCACACCTCATTTTTTTACCTTGCGAATGCTAAAGTTGCGCCGCGGAAGCCCGTGCTGATTGCTGCCCGGCGATGTCGGTCGCCCTCCCCCCCCCCCCCCCCACCTCACTGCTGATATTAGGTAAATAATGCAGCCAATAAGAGATGACTACAAGTGGTGAGTGTTGAATGTTGAATTTGTTTCCTGAATTCGGCCAAGAGACCATAGAAAGCTGGGAAGGTTAAAAGTTTGCATCGAGCTGCTTTATATGTGCTCCAGTATATTGCCTGTAATCCATGCCTAAACTCCGGTGGAATAACGCATCTCCTGATTTGCATCGAGATTATACTTTCGTTATTCAGATCGCTGGCCCTGCGCTCATTTAAAACCGAAGGTGTTGTAGAACTATGATTAAGCCTGTGTAAACCTGTAGTTGTTTTCTATTTAATAAGAAATATAATAATAATAAATGTAGGTAGCTCTATCCGTGGTGCAAGCTGGCCCGGGTACCCTGATCAATTGATAGATTTGCTATCGAAGCAACCTATGAGTAACAGGAGTCTGGCAGTCAATAGTGGTAACGCCCCGCGTATTGTAACACAGTTGCAATAGTAAATCATGCTCATAGTGCGTCGCATATACCGTGGCTCTGAAACGTGGATGTGCCAAACATGTGTGGCGACATAGCAGCCACTCAGAGAGCTGGACCCCCCTGGGGAGGGTACCGTGATTCCCCCTCTCTAGCTATGAGAAAGGGTAAGCACAAGAAAAGGAGTCACACGACGTCATGGTGACGTTGGTTCTGGGATCATAAGGGGAGTTGTTCTTATAGGTTGTGTCGATATTAAGACCACATTGTGTTGTAGCCCTCCTATGTACAAAAGAGGTGATGCTTAAAACGAAGCGAAACTTGACACACAACCAAGTTGATGGTTGGCACTGGAACAGGACACGGAGCTGTATGAATAGCTTTGTAAGCAGTTTATTTGCGCAGATAATCTGGTTATGTGAATAACTACATGATTGGGATATTTAGTTTTTTCAACAATTAAGAGAGGGCCCCTCCCATGCACGCTTAAATGTGTGGCATGAATAGTTAATGATAATTTTAGCCTATTGAATAGCAAATGTTTCTCTTTGTTGAATGTATTTTTCTTTTGCTTACTGAGTTGATTTATTACATGATTAAGAGAATTAATTATTTTCTTATTCACCCATATGTGTCAATGTCCATTCTCTATATCCGCCTTAGAACCCCTGACAAGCGCCCACAGTGTTAAGTAAGATCTAGTGTTTGCATAGTATCAAGGTGTGGCATGCATCTCAGTATAATGAAACTTTACAAGCTCATAGAGCAACTCGCTATGTTTTTGTGTTTTTTCTTAATACCTGGCAGACTATGTCCTGCTTGCCTCCACTAGCCGGCTAAAGTTTCAAAATTGATGGATCAGTTGTGTCAAAATTGATGATCAAAGAAGCTGCCATGACCTCTATGCCTCCCTAACTTAACCCCTTCTGATTTATTTTCATGGTGGTATTTGAAGGATTTCATATGTTGGTGCTGCTATTACAGGATGATCTACCAATACTGTGCTCTTATCACAGATTTGTTGTTCAAATTGACAGGGACATGCTTCATTGAGTATGGGATGAAATCTGTTACAGACTTTATATTTGTAGAGTCACTAAAGGGACAGATATTGAGTACATGTACTTGTAACAAGGAAAATACTTGGAGAGTTGCTATATATATTTGTAAAGTTTTATTATTATACTAGTAATAAAGCCCATCATACGACGGTGCCACAACAGGTGAATCTGTAAATTTGATTTTAATTATAAAATTTCCTCATATAATTGACAGGACTGTGATAATTGACAGGACTACCAATAGTAAATAAATCGCTGTCATATGAAAGCAAGGCTGAAAAAGTTTTCTTTACTTAGTTTACAAACCTGCTTATCCGTTAAGGTCACGGAGGCAACGCTCGAGATTTTCTGCCATCAGGCACACGTCCTCAATGGTAATACCCAAGCAACCCGAACCCAGATGCTCTATGTAGTCTTGCCACCTAGTTCTAGTCTGACCCCTTGGTCTCTTATGTGACCACCGACTCGGAAAATAGCAACTGTCTAGGAAGACAGTTTTTGGCATTCATACTTGTGGTCATACCGAGGCAACTGAGCCCTCTCAATGTTGAGAAGTAACAACTTGGCACAGCTCAACACCTAAAGACTCCCATATAGTGATGCTGAACACTCTATCTATTAGAGAGCACCTGCCTAACTTTCCAGGATTTCATTTCGGCACTCTTTCGGTCATTATCCAAGACTCATGACCATAGATGAGAATGGGGACAAAGATGGATTTGAAAACAGACAGACTGGCTTTCTTTCTTAGCTCAAGTTTGTTACAACGGATCACCACAGTTCGCATCGGACACAGCTTGCTTTTGATTTTATTCGGTTCGATGGTTACCGCTACAGTGGAAACTGTAAAGTTCGATTTTATTGTAAAAAAAATTGATCTTTGACAGAACTGTGATAATTGACAGGACTGCAATAATTGACAATTTTGCCAATAGTAAAAGAGTTGCTGTCCACATGAGAGCGATACTAACACAGTGTGTCCTGTTACAATGTGACAAAGTCACTACTGTCAATTTGACAGTTATAATCTATCACAAAAACGCATACAACTGTTAGATGTGAACTTTGCTCTTCAGTGAAAATGGCTTGTCAGTCTCTTATTTACCTCCCTCATTGCTAGATTTCCTCGGCAGACCGTTTTGGGGGCATATTGCACAACCACTATATTTTAAAACTAAATAAATTAATTATACATATTTAATGAATTTTATAAATTGAGAAAAAATAATGTTATTTGATCTTGATCTTATTTGATTGGGTTTTTTTCTATTTTATGACATTTCCTTTTTATTAATTTTCAGTTAAATATAAAAACTAATGTTACCTACTTCGGAATTGAATTGTTAGTCATTTTCAACATTTTATTTGAATGTTATTATTTTTTTATTAAAATTAAAAAAATAAGAATCATATGCATTTAATGAATTTTGTAATTTAGAATAGCTAAATTACTTACTTACGATTTAATTTGATTCATTTATTTTTGTGTGCTATTTTTAAATGTCAATAGATGTATATAGTTAAATCTATGACAACAATATATTTTTGAACTGTAGCCTACAAAAAAGATGAGATTTTTTTAATAAGTGTTTTTCGTCGGCTGAGATTTTTGGATTTTAACAATCTGTGTTTTTTCATTTGTTGGAAACAATGAAGATTGTATTGTTGCTCGTCACTATTGAAACAGACATGAAGCAGGAGGAGTTAGCATTTTATATATAAGATGTTAAAATTAAGTTTACAATAAAATCATCAAACCGGTGCAATCATTTGTGTTCACTCTGTATTTATGCTTGTACCAATATAATCAGATATTTCTAGTTTTGTTTGAGACCACCTTGTAGTCTCTCTGAAATGTATTTAAGAAAGTATCTCAGTTAATATATTAATTTAAAATAAATAAAAACTCCATTTGTGTTTCGTTCTTCAACATTTGCATTTCTCCATTCATTGTTTTTATTATTTATTTTTATTTATATATTTTTTTTTAATTAAATGGAGTTTTTATTTATTTTAAATTAATATATTTTATCACAACTCCTACTCTTATATAATAATTATATCTCAGTTAATTTTTGAAATTTTTTTTTGCAATATCTCATTTTAAAGGTAATTAAAATCTCTATATAAGGCTTTTTAACCGACTTCAAAATGGAGGAGGTTCTATGTTTGTCTGTATGTTTTTTGGTTTGGTTTTTTTTAATGTATGTTCTTCGCTATTTCCGTCATTTATAAACAGGTTTTTAAAATTCTTTTTACATTGGATTCGGTTTAGCACCAAGATGATCCCATATTAATTTCATTGTTAACTCCTGTTTAATTTTTTTTTTTTTAATTTATTCAACTTGTTAGTTTTTCCTTTAAAAATTTATGTTATTTGAGACATTTTGATCACTGAGGCTTTGATTTACGAGGAGCGATTGATAAATAAGGTCTCCATAGCTGTAACTTTTTTATTTGTTAACCGATTTTCAAAATTCTTTTTGTATCTTATACTCACATTTGTCCTCTATGTAATGCACTGTTCATTTTTTGACATAGTCCCCATCCCTTTCCACGCATTACGCCAACGCGTGACTAGTTGGGTGAACCCGTCGGAGAGGAATTCCGGAGTTGTTGTTGACACCAGGATTGAATGGCAGCTTTGGACCCTTTTCTGGAGTACGATAACGTCTGCCCGCACACGAGTCACCACACACCAGAGGCGTTGCAGCACCTAAAGTTCAAAGATGAAAAATTGCAGTTCAAAAATGAAAGACTTTGCACATTGCGACTTTCACCACTTCCGAAAGAAGAAAGAGCCCCTTAAGGGACATGAGTTGGTTTTGACGGTGAGATAAACGCTGCCATTCAATCCTGGTGTCGACAACAACTCCGGAATTCCTCTCCGACGGGTTGACCCAACTAGTCACGCATTGGCGCAATGCTTGGAAAGGAATGGGGACTATGTCGAAAAGTGATTAGTGCATTACATAGAGGACAAATGTGAGTATAAGATACAAAAAGAATTTTGAAAATCTGTTAACAAATAAAAAAGTTACAGCTATGGAGACCTTATTTTACAGGAAAGTTACAGGAAAAGACCTGACTTAGCACTAGAGGACTTCGTGCTGCACCACAACAACGCAAGCCCTCACACAGTGAAACTGGTCACTGACCTGTTGTAGCGATGGGATTGGGAAACACTGTTTCATCCTCCATACAGCCCGGACCTCGCTCCCAGTGAATACCATATCTTCGGACCGTTGAAGAATTCACTGGCTGGCCAGCATTTCTGTGACGGCGATGAGATGAAATCGGCGGTTTGCAACTGGTTCCACACTCAACCGGACAACTTTTATCGACAGGGCGTGGAAAAACTTGTCCACCGCTAGGATCGTTGCCTCAATCTGTGGAGATTATGTGGAAAAATAAAAGTTGAATTGTTCTATCAAATGTATATGTGTTTTTTCTTTTCCTGGTCATGATTTTAGAGAAAAAATTACGCGACATAACTTTTTGAGTCTTGTGTGTCTCTTAAACATGTCCCTATTGAGGCAGGTAGAGAAATTCAAGTATCTCGGGACTGCATTCACGAGTAATGGGCAGCAGGATAGCGAATGCAGTAAGCTGTGTCAGACTTAAACTGTGGCGACAAAACAAAACAAAACTTGAGCTAGGAAAAAGCGAACCTCTTTGTTTTCAAATCTATCTTAGTCCCCATTCTCACCTATCGTCATGAATCTTGGGCTGTGACCAAATGAATGTGATTGTGGGAACAAGCTGCCGAAATGAGATTCAGAGAAGTGTAGCTGATTTACACTACTAGATAGAGTGCACAGCAGTACAATAAGGGAGTCTTTAGGTGTTGAGCCACTACTTCTTTGCATTGAGAGATCTCAATTGCATTGTTACGGTCACGTGGTATAGATTCCGCAAACTGGTCTTCCTAGGCAGTTGCTATTTTCCAAGCCGGTGGGTAAGAGAACAAGGGGTCGGCCTAGAAGCAGGTGGCTAGACAACATGGAGAATCTGGGTTCGAGTCGCTTGGATATTATATTGAAGACATGCGCCTGATGGCAGAAGATCGCGAGCACTTGAGATCCTCCATAGGGCTGCTGCCCCCGTGACCCTAATGGATAAGCGGGTTTGAAAAGTAAGTAGGTAAGCAAGCAAGCAAGCAAGCAAGCAAGCAAGCAAGCAAGCATCCAGAAATCAATTGCTATAGTCCTTATAACATGAATGAATCTTAACAAATTACGAGGTGCGTTCAAGTTCTAAGGTCTCCTAATTTATTTTTGAAAAGCTATTGACCCTTGAAAGCTGAAACTCCCATGATTTGTTCACATAGTCAACCTTTACCTGTAGACATTTTTCACAATGCTGACACCATGATTGGTAGGCTGCCGCAAATGTTTCTTTAGGAATCAGTTTTGTCTACTGGAAAATCGCTTATGCAAGAACGGAATAAAGCTTCTGCTCATCGAGCGGCTTTTCAGTAGACAAAAGAGACCACTATAGAAGTGTTTGCAACGGCAATGCAGTCATGGCCTCAGCATTGTGAAAAATGTGTACGGCTAGAGGTTGACTATGTGGACAAATGACGGGAGTTTCAGCTTTCTAGGATCAATAGTTTTTCAAAAATAAATTAGGAAACCTTAGAAATTGAACACACCTCGTAAAAATCACAGCTTTTCTATTGTTATTGCCATTGTTTGTTTGTTACTGGATGTATCGTTCAAACCAATCATCTGAGGATGCCATTGAAAAGAAACTCGTGAAGTAGTTTACTATCCTGAAATTATTCATCCATAGTGTAATATAATAAACCAAAAATTACAGTAGGTAATACCTACTCCTACGAGGGAGTTTTGCGCCATCCCATTAATAAACGACTGCTACGAGATGACAGTAGCAGCCGGGACCGACGGCTTAACGTGCCCTCCGAAGCACGGGGGGTTTCATGATGGAAGAGCTGCTGGGGATAAACGAACCAGAGGCTGTCACCAACTGCTGGAAAACCAGCTATGGTCAATCTGCAAATGGGTCAGACCAAAGTCCCCCAACAGCCGCGCCCCAAATAGCTGTCCCGCCAGCGGTGGCCCTCAAGCCCTGGCCGTCACCCAACCAGCAGCTGGCCGCACCTGAAGTTGCTGAACTCCATCGATTGGCAAGCCAACCGACGAGACAACCAGGCCACGGCCAGCCCCAAGACGTGCATACTTGAATCACAGACCTAAAATTATTTTGCATAAAAATTTACATGTTGGACAGACATTTCAATCTCAATAGCCTGTGCATATAGTTTTAATTAGATATATAATTATTAAATATATCTCAAAGTCCTTATTAACATAATAAACCTTTAAGGATTCTTAAACCATTTTTTTTTTATAAATTTGGACATGCTGAACATGAAAATCGTTGTCAAAAACGCTAATAACTTTAAAAAAATTATTAAATTTGATTTTAAAATGTGAAACCTCGACCCATTTGAAAACTATTTCTGATTGGTTTTCCTCAATTTAACGTCACAATCCACCTATCTTATACTTCACGCTGTCAGATTCATATTTCACATCATCGCTTTCATCGTGTTTTTTTTAATTTAACAGAAATTACCATGACCAATTCAGGATATCAAAATGGACAATCTAACTTGCCAAAGTTCGACCTAAACCTTGGGAGTTTTTAGAAGCGACGAATGTTATGTTTTGGCGGAAACTTCAAGAGACTAATTTCCTTGGCTTACATTCGCATTCTTTACTAATAACTTACAAAATATATTTTAATACACCTGCAAACCTAAAAGTTCGGGAAGAAAATGTTCTTATATTGAAGGAAAAATTTATAATTTTCTTGTTTAGTGGGCATATGATTGGCCATGTTGGTTTATATTACAGATACACTGCATTAAAGTCTAATGGTTAAACGAAAACCCTCACACATGAAATATGACAGTTAATGTTCGATTAAAGTCTAATATGAGATATGCCCTCTTCTAGTCTGGATGCATGTTTGACATTGTCGATTCATTCCTTCAAAGTGCTGTGAAGAAAGCAGTTGCCACTCTTCTTTAAGAGCTGTTGACATGTCCTAGGAGGGGGTTGGCGAGCTGATGCTGATATCCACTAGCATTAAGGCCAGGAGAGAATGCAGGCCAGAACATTTACCAGTTGACCAAAGAATGATCCTTCATCCTGATCCAAAAAGTCAACATCCGTCTGAAAAGGTCACACTGTTTTTTGCTTTTGGAAAGAAGTCAGAAGGCATGGAACCCAGCATGCAGACACCTTAGACACATGCAGTTCATCATGAATAGTTTTCCATGCACTGCCATAACTAAGATCACTTTCATTCATGATCATTTGGACTGTTGCTTGTTAATTTCCCAGGATAAACCACTCTATTTTCTTAAGTGAATCGCATCGTACGTGAATGATGGTCTCCCATTTATTGGATCATCAGTGAGGGACATGTGGCCAGTTTGGAAATAGTTTTTCCCACCTCACAACAGTGTCATATGATGGCTAATCATTACCATAAGCAGCTGTCATTTCATCATGGATTTGCAGGACACTGTTCATCATCTTGCAAGCCACCATTTTCTCCATCTTACATTTTACTCCATCTAGTGGAACTTTTATAAAAAGTAAAGGACACAATGCATTAATTTTTTAATTATCATGCACATAAAGACCAGGAAATTTTCTGATGTAATTTCATCCACATTGCTCAATAATTTCTGGATGATAATTAAAACTTTATAATAACCCATCGTTAAAGAAATTTGATTTTAATTTTTGAATGTTATGTGCTGAGCGGCAAAAAGTATATGTAAATACAGATTAATCTTCTTAATAAAATTAGAAAACTTAAAAAAAAAATAAATTGTCATTCCAACAATGAAAGTTTACATTTTTACAACAATGAAACTTATAAAAAATAAGTCCAGGTCAAATTTGAGCTCCCCTTGTAGTATGATTTTTACATATAAACGTCACTGAGGGGGTTGGGGTAGGAAATAATTTTGTAATAAGCAAAATTTTGCATTAAGCATTTTCGTATTAAGTGGATTATACTGCAAATGTATTCGCTTAAGAGTTAAATTATTAATTCCTTTATACAGGGTGAATACAAAAGTCTGAACCCCCCTTTTATTTTTTGAACCGCAGCAGATATGTCAATTTTGATGAATCCAATGAATAGGAAGTTGTGGGTGGCCTATCCCATGATACATTTTTCATCATCCCAAATATGCAAATTAGGACACATTCAAAATTTATCTCAAAAACTGTAAGGGATAGAAAAAAAAACGCAATTGCAAACTTGTTGGGCATAAAAAAACAAACAAAACAAAAAAAAAAATCATCCAAATCGGACCAACCAATCACCCACAATCACGTGGTGAACTGTTTGTAGCTTACAAACAGTCACACTGCACAAGGAAAACTGAATGTTGATATTTCCAACATGTAAAGCATGCAAATCAAAAAATTAACATAAATTACCATACTCACATTCACTTTGATGCGGAAAAGCAAATACAAGGCATGTTTCAGCACACAGAAGACAGAACAATTCCCGGATGAAAAGCTACACTGTTCCGGAAATGGTCAACATGATCTTCTGCTTCGGAGAGGTAAGGAGAAACCTACATGCTGCAGTTAGGTTGTATCGAGACAGATACCCTAACGAACCCCATCCATCTCGTCAAACAATGCGTCACATTATTCAAAGATTCGAGGCTACAGGGAATGTTAATGCAGAACGAGGATACAACAACACTATTTCTGGCTGCAGTTGCTGCAAATCCCCACACAAGCAGCAGAGCAATTGCTGCAGATGTTGGGTGCCATCAGAGAACTGTTCTCAACATTCTACACGCACATCATTTTCACCCATACCATATTCATTGTCACCAGGAGTTGCCATTGGATTATGTTGCTATGGCCACCTTCTGCAACTGGTTACTTACCTGCCTGGATGACAATCCAAACTTCATTCGTGAGGTGTTGTGGACAGATGAAGCCCACTTCACCAGGGATGGAGTTATCAACAGGCACAACCATCATCATTGGGCAGACGAAAACCCACTATGTCTGCAAGAAGCAGCTCATCAAGTGAACTGGTGAATCAATGTGTGATGTGGATTGTACAATGACACTGTGGTTGGACTGTATTTTTACGATGGAACACTGACTGCAGAACGCTACCGGGCTGAAATTCTCAACGTGGTAGTCACAGACTTCATTGACAATTTTCCATTGGCCTCGTATCAATGCACGTGGTTTCAGCATGATGGAGCTCCTCCACATTACGGGTTGGTCGTTCGCGAGCGTCTAAGTGAGATGTTTGGACAACAATGGATTGGCCTAGGAGGACCAGTTCGTTGGCCACCCTGCTCCCCTGATTTTACACCACTTGACTTTTTCTTGTGGGGATACCTGAAGGACAAGCTTTATGCTACGCAGCCCACCTCACTGGAGGATCTGGTTCAACGAATCCAGGAAGCGTGCAGAGGAGTGACACCAGCCATGCTTGCCGATGTTTTGGCGTCAGTTAGGTTTTGTGCCCAACTGTGTTATAGTGCCCTCGGTTGTCACATCGAGCATTTTGTTGATTAACTTTCTTTTTAAACTGTTTGAAGTAACTTGTTTGTGCAGTGTGACTGTTTGTAAGCTACAAACAGTTCACCACGTGATTGTCGGTGATTGGTTGGTCCGATTTGGATGATTTTATTTAATTTTGTTTGCTTTTTATGCTGAGCAAGTTTGCAATTGGGTTTTTTTCTCTATCCCGTACGGTTATTGAGATAAATTTTGAATGTGTCCTAATTTGCACATTTGGGATGATGAAAAGTGCACCATGGGATAGGCCACCCACAACTTCCTATTCATTGGAATCATCAAAATTGACATATCTGCTTCGGTTCAAAATATAAAAGGGGGGTTCAGACTTTTGTATTCACCCTGTATATCCTTCGAACAATCATGTATCATGTGCACTGTGCACACAGTGTCTTCCCAAATTCGTTAGAAGAAGAATATGAAATACATGGGCATACAATGCCTTAATCAACAGCACCTGCCTGTGTTCTTCCTATTGCTTGGAAGATTTGTTCCTTCTAATTGAAGCTCCCATAATGAGAGGATATAAAAATCACTATTGCAATGTGGGATTGTGGGTACAGCCAACTGACAATGTGTTTTTTAGTTTAAGGAATAGTTTATGAAGAAAAGTGTTGATAAAGACAAATTTCTAAAATCTGTTATATTCTTTATTAACATTATACGTTGTTTATTAATGAATGATTACTCTTTATAAATGCAAAAACTAAGTTAATAAATAAAATAAAAATAAATAATAAGTTAACGTTCACCAATGAATTTGTATAAGAGTTTTGAAGGGAATTGAAGAACTCTAGATAGATGAAATGTGAAGAACTTGGAGATTATGGTTGCAGAAGCTGAAGAAAAAGCGTGAAAGAAAAGATCAGAATACTTGTAGATGAATAGTGAATGGTAGACGTGGTTTTATTTTATTGATTATTTTCTCGTTTGCATTTATAAGGAGTAATCATTCATTAATAAACAATATATAATTTTAATAAATATTTTCTACTCCATTAACAAATTCTATTCTTTTGTTTCACATTGCCTATTTAATACCTATCACATGCCTTTGAGTGTTAATAAAAAATTTTAATGGGGTTCTAATGGTCATGTGACTATTAGACCAATTTCAAGGGCTGTCTTTATAAACCAATTTTAGAGCCTGCTTTTTAATCTCTTTTAGAGTGGTAAGCGGAATTATGACTGCAATTATAGCATACCAAAAAATCAGTGGAAAGGAGAAAACATTTTTTTATTTAGCATATATAATAACTGACTGTTTTATTTTATAATGGTTAATATCCTGAAATTTTCCAGGCACATCTTTACAGTTCTCATCAAAGATTTCAGCATGGTATTTGCTAGAGCATGTTGTGTATTTGATGGTGAAAAAAACATGTATTCCAACATGGATTTACAATTTGCACGACAGGGAGTAAGTAAAAATTTAAAACTATTTCATTGTTTTTGCTTAGAGCAGTGTTAGTTTAAAATTAATTTTTGAATCTTGCATTATCTGAATTTAAGATAAAATTAAAAATAAATTTCTCAGTATTATTCATAAATACAAGGTATCCTAAAAAAGACTTGACTGTTTTTAAAATGGAATAGCAGGCAAGCAGTGACAGTTATTAGGGCAAGTCATTTTTGCAGGAGGTTATGCGAGTTCAGGAATTTGTTTTGATATTACTGTTAAGAAAGTGTGAAAACTGTGCATTCATTGAAGGAAAATATTAATTGTATTGGGATGCCACTGATTGAGTGAGAGTACAACAGCAACAAACAGCTTCATTGCAGATATAATTTCAAGAACGGTGTGCATCCGAATGCAGTAAAATAGTTGTACGCGAAATATATATGAACCGATAGTGAACAGTGTTGCACAAGAGTTGGTGAGCATCGTTGCACGTCGGCCTCATCCATGACTGTACCAAACATGCAGGCTGTTAAGAATGTCATTGTATACCATCCCAAAACACAAACATACAATAACAAATTCCTGACCTCACGCGTTAATCTCCTGCAAGACTAACTTAAATAACTGTCACCATTTGCCTGTTATTCCATTTTAAAAATTTGTCAGTCCTTTTTAGGGCACCTGTACCTTGTTATTGTACAAGTAATGTTTGTTCTTAATATTCATTTGACCAAATTTAGAAAACATTAACATTTTCACTGTGGTCATATGCTTTTTGTCAAAGAATTTTCTTTGTTAGTGTGCAGATTTTTGTAGCCTTTTTAAGTACTGCAATTAATTTAAGACATATGACAATATTCTATTAAAAAGACTTAATTTTTTTCTCTTAATGCAATTATTTCAAAATAAAGTTATTGAAGAACAGATTATTACAAGTAATAAATATTCTTTTGCTTTTAAACTTTTTCAAGGCTAATCTTGTGTGTATATTTCAACATTATTATGTGGTAATTGCTAAATTTTATGGGGGTGATATACTAAATTATGCAAATAGTGCTTGTCTGACAAATCCCAAAATTCAACCAGAATTTGAAGACATTAATGGCCATCATTAATGGCCAGAATTTGAAGACATTAATTTGAAGACTTCAATTGTGAAAATCTCTAGAAGATGCCATCAAAGGATTACAATTGATAATGATTGCAAACATCCGTGTGTTTTTAACTGCCACTAGAAATTGATATTAACTTTCTGGAGCAGCATTCCTACATCAAATACGAGGGTAGGTCAAAATACGAGGTAACTTCTTTATTTGTTAACAGATTTTCAAATTTCTTTTTGTGTCTGATACTTATATTTGTCCTCTATGCAATGCACTATTGACTTTTCGACATAGTACCCATCCCTTTCCACGCATTGCGTCAATGCATAACTACTTGGGTGAACTGCAGTTTTTCATCTTTGGAACCTCTTGTGCAGCACGATAAAGCCTGCCTGCACACGATTGCCATACAGCAAAGTTGGTCCAGTGGCTACAGTTCAAAGATGAAAGACTTTGCACCTTGCGACTTTCACCACTTCCCAAAGAAGAATGAGCACTTTAAGGAACATGAGTTGCGTTCTGATGACGAGTTAAAAGTTGCCATTCAATCCTCGTGTCAACAACAAACCTGGAATTCCTCTCAGACGGGTTCACCCGACTAGTCATGCGTTAACGCAATGTGTGGAAAGGGATGGAACTACGTCGAATAGTGCATTACATAGAGGTCAAGTGTTAGTATCAGGTACAATTAGAATTTTGAAAATCGGTTAACAAATAAAAAAAATTAGAGCCATGGGGGCGTTACTTTTCAACCAACCCTCGTACAAATGTTCCATGGTAAAAATGTTGGGATTGTCACTCCAGGAGCTTTAGGCAACTGTGGTCTGCCATACAGAATTGTCACCAGCTGGGTGGCAACATTTCAGTGCAGAAGGTAATTAACAGATGTGGAAGGAAAGAAAAATGAGAAATAAATACCCCGAGGTGAGAATTCGAATTGGACACGAGTGATAAAACCATGGGGAGAAAAGCAGACATTTCAGATACAGACTAGCCTTTGTCAAAGCTCAAAAATACAAAAGCAGTGGCATGTGAATGATGCAATAGTAACAAATTTTGGACCATTTGTACTTGGAACTCTTGAGGCATCAGCATGTGTATGTTTTAGTTTTCTAATGTATGACTTTTGTGACAAATTTTTGAAATGGACCTTGCAGGAATCTCTGTTATTGTGACTTAGAAGTTCAAAGATCGTGGCCAAAACTCCAACTGAAGTTCATAATGCTTGCGTGAGGTTTGTGGTGCTCACGCGAAGTAGTGGACCATAGCATACACAGTCTTTGATCTTTGATACACACTAGTGAACTAAAACAAACACATATGCTGAAACCACAAGAGTTCAACTGGCATAAAAATTTGTTACGATTGCATCATCCATGAACCATGCTGTCAACATGTGCCTTAATTTTGAATTGGCCCTCATAATGAGGACATTGAAAGAAAAACCTTATATACAGAAACTACGAGGAAGAGGATGGCAAGGATGGGTTGAAAACAGAAGGTAGAACTTGAGATGGCAGTCAGTGGGAAGGCTTGGAAATGAAAATATTAGGGGGTATGATGGGATACGATACAAATGAGACCAAGAGAAATAGGGAAAAAAAAGAAGGGATTAATGAGAAGATAAAATTAATTTTATGATTATTATGAGAATAAATATTGAGTACAGTGGGTGATCAGTTAACGAACAGTTCAGACTGCGAACAAATGTGATAATGAACATTTTTTGTAAAAGATTTTTAAGTTCGGATAATGAACACGTCACAGAACAAATACTATACTCTGTCTCAAGTTTAGTTGAGAGTGACATCACGATTGAAGCGGTTACATGAAGAAATAGTTTGAATAAAATGTCTGTATTAAAGTTCAAAATTTCTGTCTGCATTCATATTTCACAGTTTTCTCCTCGATATAATAAAAAAATCGGTAGATAGAAAAGTCATTTGACGAAATTAAAAAGAAATTAATGGCGGAAGGATACAATGTTGTGTACTATGTCTGATAAGCGACGTTTTTCGGTGACGTCACTCTCAGCTGAAACTGAGACAATGTATAGAAGAAGCGATGCTGTGTGTCAGTTTGCAGAGCTGTATTTTTCTGTCACTCTGAATGGTTCCTGGAACGAGATTTCGATAGTTTTGTGACTGGTGCCAGTGTGTTTTGGGTTTGTGTTATTTTTATTGGTAGGATGCAGTCGCATGTGCGGGGTTATTGATCGTTTTTTTATTGTGTATAGGGGGTTCACCTGACCCACTGCTTCGAGCTCCACCATTTATTTCTAGATTTTTTTGATGCTTATGTATATTTTAATCGGGGTTTTGTATACCATGAGTTAATACATCTTCTTTAAAAGAAGCTTGTTGCTTAATAAAGATCGTATTTGTTTGTTGACATCTCCGATTGTTAGTTTTATAAGTGGGATGCTGCAACAATGGATCAGAGAATGCCTTTTAAATCCGTTGTTGTTGTATTGATTCAAGGAAAGGTGACGTTGATTAAAAATATAGTAGAGATTTGATTGTCTGTTGCCCATCGTCGTCGAGAAAAGAGATGTCCGATTGAACAGCAGAGAAGCTTGAACTTGTTGCTGCTGAGTTTTGTGGAATCTCTAACTAATTTCACAAAACTTCTTCTCCTGACCAGATCTTTAACCAATTCAGAACTGTAGCCATTGACGACTGCTATATTTTGGATGCGTGCGATTTCGGCGTCAAACCTACCCTTAGACAAGGGGATGTTTAAAGCTCTATCCACTAGAAAGATGAAAGAGGCCAATTTTTGGCTCCAGCAATGATTGGAAGACTTGTGTATATATACGTCAATGTGCGTAGGTTTTTGATAAATATTGAATTCCAACATACTGCCAGTCTGTATGATTTTCAAATCGAGGAAAGGAAGCATGCCCTTCTTCTCCCTTTCCACGGTAAACTGAATGGTCGTGTAGTGACTATTGAGGTTATCCAGGAAAACCTGTAGGTCAACCTTGTTAGTATCGATGATCACAAAAACATCATCTACGTATCGATACCATCCTCATCATCTAGTATCGATAACATCATCTTTCTAATGGATAGAGCTTTAAACTAGTGATGTCCGTTGGATCCGGATCTCTGATTCGGATCTGATAATATCCGGATTCGGATCTAGAAATATCCGGGTCCGTATCTGGATCTCGGATATCGGATCCAGATTTCGGATATTGGATATCAGATCCGGATTTCGGATCTCGGATATCGGATCCGAATTTCGGATCCTTTCGCTGGATGCGTATTAAGACTAATTAGGACTTAAGAGGACTAGGCTATCACTTAATAAAAGCTTTTATAAACTGCTTTCAGAAAAAGTATGCATATACACAATTTCCTGTCTAGGATCCGATTTTCGGATCTCGGATTTCTCACCAACATCCGGTTCTCGGATCTCGGACCTAGGTCCGAAAAAAAGATCCGGATATCCGGATCTTGACATCACTACTTTAAACATCCCCTAGTCTATGGGTAGGTTTGATGCCGAAATCGCACGCATCCAAAATATAGCAGTCGTCAATGGCTACAGTTCTGAATTGGTTAAAGATCTGGTCAGGAGAAGAAGTTTTGTGAAATTAGTTAGAGATTCCACAAAACTCAGCAGCAACGAGGATGCCAAATTCAGATTGCCCATTTTTTATAATAGCGGACTCAACGTCAAATTACAGGCAATCTTTAAGGAAGAAGAGCTGTTTATAGCATACAAAAATCCGAATACTCTGAAGAACCTTCTCGGAAACCCTAAGGACAAAACTCCACCATTGTCGCAGGCGGGAATTTATGAGATAGGTTGCAGCCAGTGTCCCGCAACATAAAAACCAGGTTCAAGGAGCATATGGCCCACACCAGGTTTGGTCGTCCTGAGACATCCGCAGTAGCCAAGCACATGCTTGAAACGGGCCACGCCGTTTTGTTAAGGGATTCCCGTTTACTTAGGTCTGTAAGGAACAGGAAATCATTGGACGCATACGAGACTTTGGAGATCAGGAAAAAGGACCCAGGAATATTGCTGAACAATGACTCAGGTCCCCTCGGCGATTCTATTTTATTAAAGTTGCTTAAGATTTCTTAATTTTTTGGTTGTTCCCTTGTACTTTTTTAATTTAGTTTTCTTACTGTTATTCTTAAAAAAGATGATTACTGCAATAGAGTAGAGGCTCTTATATCCGAGGGGCCGTTCGAATTAATTAATAAAAAGGTTCTACTAAAAGATTTGATCAGTGATGTTAAAAAATCCATTAAGGATAGTCCTAACTTTATTCCCCCAAATTTAGCACCCTCACTTACTATTAAAAACCCTACCTTACCCCGGTTATATGGCTTGCATAAAATACACAAACCCGGGAACAAATTACGCCCGATAGTGTCGAACATAGATTCGCCGACCTATCGCCTTTCTAAATTTTTAGCGAATTTTTTAAAAACTCTTAAACTTTCGGATTTTGACAGTTCTATCAAAAACAGCGTAGATCTAGTGAACAAGTTACAAAATAGAAAAATTAAAGAAGGAGAAATTTTGGTATCTTTTGATATAATTTCATTGTTTCCAAGCATCCCTATGCCAGAGACTATCGCATTTCTAAATGATATTCTGGGTAAAAATAAGGTTCCACCTAAGGTCCATGAAGAATGTTTAACACTAACCAGATTGTGTGGTAAAAGTAACATTTTTAGATTTAAAGACAAGGTTTATAGAATGACTGGAGGCACCCCAATGGGCTCATGCCTTAGCCCTATCCTAGCCGAGGTTTTTTTGAAAAGTTTCGAGGATATCCTCAAAACTTCTAATTTTTACTTCCCAGACTGTTGGTTTAGATATGTCGATGATATCTTCACGATACTTACTTTTCAAACCCGCTTATCCGTTAGGGTCGCGGGGGCAGCAGCCCTATGGAGGATCTCCAGCGATCGCGATCTTCCGCCATCAGGCGCATGTCCTCCCTGGTAATATCCAAGCGACTCGAACCGAGATTCTCCATGTAGTCTAGCCACCTGGTTCTAGGCCGACCCCTTGGTCTCTTACCCACCGGCTTGGAAAATAACAACTGCCTAGGAAGACTAGTTTGCGGCATCCGTATCACGTGGCCATACCAGCGCAACTGAGATCTCTCAATGCGGAGAAGTAGCGGCTCAACACCTAAAGATTCCCTTATTGTGCTGCTGTACACTCTATCTAGTAGGGTAACACCTGCCACACCTCTCAGGAATCTCATTTCGGCCGCTTGTACCCGCAATCGCACTCTTTCGGTCATTACCCAAGCCTCATGACCATAGGTGAGAATGGGGACAAAGATAGATTTGAAGACGGAGAGCTTGGCTTTGTTACCCAGCTCTCGTTTCGTTACCACGGATCGCCACAGTTCACGTCTGACACAGCTTGCTGCACCGATCCGAGCATCCAATTCTTTCTCCTGCCGTCCATCAATCGTGAATGCAATCCCGAGATACTTGAACTTCTCCACCTGTCTCAATGAGGCTCCCCTAACATGGAGAGCGCACTGAGCAGGCTGTCTTGAAAGAACCAGAGCTTCGGTTTTAGCCACACTGATCTTCATCCCAGCTTCTTCACATTTGGCTGCAAACCGGTCTAGTGCATGCTGAAGGTTCGTGTGAGAAGACCCAAGCAGGACAAGGTCGTCCGCAAAGAGCAACCTCTCCACCAGGCAGTCGCCCACACAAACACGCTCATCGCCTCGGCTGCCCCTGTCTATCCAGTCCATAAAGATAATGAACAAGATGGGCGACAGTACGCACCCTTGGCGGAGTCCAACACCCACGGTGAACGGTCTTGACTTAATGCCATTTATCCGGACACACATCTCAGAGCTTTCGTACAGAGACATGATAGCAACCAGTAATTGCCCATCCACTCCATACTCTTGCAACACTTGCCAGAGCTTCTCCCGAGGAACCCTGTCATATGCTTTTTCGAGGTCCACAAAGCAAGCGTAGACCTCTTTTGCATACTCCCAGGATTTCTCAAAGATTTGCCTTAGAGCAAAGATGTGATCAGTCGTGCTTCGACCAGGTCGGAAACCACACTGCTCCCCCGACAGTTTGGAGTCGACTATTTCCCGACTTCTCTTCTCCAGACACTTAGCGTACACTTTCCCAGGAATGCTGAGCAAAGAGATGCCTCGATAGTTGTTGCAATCTCTCTGGTCTCCCTTTTTGAAGATAGGGATCACAATTCCTGTCTGCCATTGCTTAGGGGCCTGTCCAGATATCCAAGCAACCTGACACACTCGAGTCAGCCACAGGATACCATCCTGATTTAAGGCCTTTAACATCTCGGACCGGATTTCATCATCACCTGCAGCTTTGCCAGTCTTCAGGGACTTACTTGCCCATCTGACTTCTGTTTCAGTGATACTACCGTGACTATTCTCCGCTCCAAGGTGCACCTCGTATGCCTCAGTTGTTGTTGTCACCGGATTAAGAAGAGATGCAAAGTATTCCTTCCACCTATGCAATACGCTCTCCTCCGTTTTCAGAAGCCTCCCATCTGAACTCTTAATAGTTTGTGATGAAAGAGACTTCTTTCCATGGAGGCGGCGCACGGTCTGCCAGAACACCTTGTTTGCCGAACCATAGTCTGCCTCCAATTTCTCCCCGAACTTCTCCCAGGCCTTGGCTTTAGCTGTTGATACTGTCTTTGCTGCTGCTTTTCGCGCCTCAGTGTACCGCACTCGACTCGAAGTTGACTTATTTGCAAGCCATAGCAAATAAGCTTCCTTCTTTGCCTTGACAGCTTCTTGGACTTCACCGTTCCACCATGCAGTCCTTTTCTCACCGCCCTGCGCCACACTCAGCCGCTTACGACCACAGCACAAAGCAGCCGAAGTAATCACAGCAGTTTTAAACAACTGCCACTCCTCTTCAACAGTACCACGATCACTGGGTAGTTCTTTGAAACTTGAAGATATGCTATCTGCAAAGGTCTTCCTCACAGCTCTATCCTCCAGTGCCTCCCATTTGATGCGCCAAGTTTGTCTGAACCTAGTATTTCGCTTGGTTATCATAATTCATTTAAACAGTTTTTTCCCCATAGTACAGTTTACTTTTGAAGTAGAAAAAGACCAAAAACTGCCATTCCTTGATGTCACAATCATCAGAAATCAAGATCACCTGGAATTCGAAGTTTATCGGAAACCGTCAAACAGCCTTAATTACATCACCAGCGACTCGAGCCACCCCTGGAACCATAAGATGTCCACTTTCATTTCCATGTTGGACAGAGCCATAAATATCCCACTTAACCAAAAACGTTTCAATCAAGAAATTTCCCTCATTCAGGACATCGCAACTAAGAATGGCTACAGCAAACGCACTATCACAGACCTACTCAGGAAAAGACGTTTCAAAAAATTCATACAGGATATCACCACCATGGAAAAAACCGGGAAAAAGGGAAGAACCATCTCATTACCCTTCAATAAGCAACTAATCAGATGTCTTAGCACAGTTTTTAAGTCTTTTGATATTTCTATTTCTTACAGTAATCCAAACCAGCCAAGGACATTTTCCCCAACCCTAAAGACAAAATACCGCCACTTCTCAGGTCAGGAATCTACATAATAAAGTGTGCCCAATGCCCTATGTTTTACAAAGGGAAAACTTTGCGAAACATTGAAACCAGATATAAGGAGCATATGGGACACAGGAAGAATGGAAGAAGCAGCCAGTCCTCCGTAGCAAAACATTCAATCGACACAGGCCACGATTTTCCTAACAACAATGTACATCTGATAAAATCAATAAACAAGAAACACCTGCTGGATGCTTTCGAAAGCATTGCTATCCAACAATCGGATAGTAATTTATTACTTAACCTAGATAGAGGCCCAATCAGCGACTCCCCTCTAATTCGGTGGTTGAACCAAGTAACCAATCAGAGAAAATGATTTTTATGTTTTTCTTTTATTGGTCGTTGTTCCTTATATATACTCAGCTGTTTCAAGACACAGGCAGTTCTCTCAGATTCCGTGAGGTGCTCCTGGGCTGCTGAATGATGGAAGCAATTGCTTCTGAAAAGTACTTCCAGTATCAGGTTGTATTTTTTCACTCTATAATCGTTGTGGTGAAAGAGTTTTTTATTAGTTCTAAGTTTTCCATTTCTTACTGTATTTTGTTGTTAAATAGAAGTTTTTAGATTGTATAGTTTAGAATTTTTATTATGTATATTTAGATTTTGTTAACCTTTTTTCTATTGTATAACTTTTGCCAGTTGTTTGAATCTGTACTGTTTACTTTGGTAATTTTGTTTTGTATAATTTTGGATTTTGTATAACTCTTGCCAATTGTATGGAATCTGTATCTCTCCTAGGTCCGCGCTTTTATTTTTTTTGTACGAGGCGTCGATTGACTCTCCCATTGGACATTCGACGTGTTCATTGATTGATCCTTTGGGAGAGAATCAACGGCCCCCCTTTTTCTTATAAATAGCTTGCTTTGTTAATTTCCCTATTTTGCATTGAATAATGATCTCAAAGAGATCGAAATACGTATTCACCCATTAAAACGTTTCTGGACAAGAGGTTCGTCTTTTTTGCATCATGTCTTTATCCACAGTATATTCCCACTACTCATCGTTAGGACTCGTAGTTTCCCCAAGTTAAGTTTTGTGTCCAATCTACGTACAGATTTGATACTAGCGCCAGCTGTTGAGCACTCACTGAATCACTATCAGTTGTAGAATAAAGCAATCCACATTGGACAGATTCTTTATGCCCTATAAACGAAAAAAAAACAAAAAAACATGACTGATGAAAATGCAAAACTGTGTATGTATGTATTGTTGTTATTACATATAAATAAACTTTACAACTAGTAAGAACGGTTAATTTCTCACCGATGTTAGTTACAGTGAATGCCATAAACTATTAGGGTTTCAAAACACGCTCCTGCGAGACCCGTTTTACTGATAAAAAACTGGTAATAACGCCGCAGCGGTAGTTAAGCCGCACCGATAAAAACTTATCATTTTAGGAAAAAAAAAAAAAAAAAAAAGTTAGGTACGCTGCAACGGTAGTTAAGCTGCACCTTCCTCCCCCTTTATCATAGACAAGTAAAACGAATTGGCTAAATTTAAGAGAAACCTTAAAAATCGGAACGAAAAACAAAAGCCAAACATTCTTCTTCATTTTCTTTCTTTTCATCATTATTGTCAGCAATAGTTTTGTATGGTTAACAAGCAGCTCTGTGATGTACAATCATGACAACAACGATTTCAGAAAACTGATACTGTTTCGATGTGATGCAGTTGCATTCCGTCCTGATGAAATCAAACGAAATTAGCGCATAATATACATTACAGTACCTTAATTTTCATGTATATACAATGTACAGTTCATTATTTATTACATTTATTCACTTTTCATTTGAACTTCCCGTCGCCACTTTATCACATCGAAACAAAGTTGCCCATCATGGATTGAAAAGTTACATTCGTATTTTTTTTGGTGACTGGAAGTTCAAATGAAAAGTCGTATAATGAACTTCAAACGAAATTAGCGTATAATATACATCACAGAACTTGATTACCCTGTATTTACAATGTATAGTTTATTGTATATTAGATTATTTCACTTTTCGTTTGAGTTTCCCGTCGCCAATAAAATGCGAATGTAACTTCTCAAATATGAAGGTCAACAACATTGTTTCGATGTGATAAAGTGGCATTCTGTTCATATTCAGGAGGACTTACATTCGTATTTTTTTTTGGCGACGACAAATTCAAATGAAAAGTGAATTAATTTGTTGTATAATGAACTGGACACTGTATATGCTGTATAATTAATCTATAACACACAGTAATTTTGTTGTGAATTTCATCAGGACAACAGTTTGGAAACAGAGACAATCAATATTGATGGTCTTTATTTAAAGTAGCGATCTTTTGTAATACAGAGTGGACCAGAAAAAAGGATTAATGAAAATTTTCTAAGTTCGATGGGTATGGTCCAATGGGGGTACACCTTAATGTAATTTAGTACTTAATCACCTGTAATTGTCAATCCTTTGTTGCAACAATGTAATTTTTTTCTTTCATGAAATTATGGTTGAGAGAGTTTTTTTCAATAAACCATCATCTCCTATTTTTGAATGGACACGTCTCATGTTACATTTCCTTTCACTGATGACTGACCTCCATTGGACCATAGGGGACCAGGGCACATTGGGTCATTTTTCCGATTATTGAATTTTACTACAAGACTATCATACATTAACTAACGCCAATAGTTTTACTGTGTAGCTACATATGTTAGGTACCTACATCACAGTGGTTAAGGCTAACCTTAGAGAGCTAATTTAATTTATAATAGTTAAGGGAAGAGGGCTCGTTGTGACCCACTGTGCCCCGATTTGGGGTACTGTGGATCAGACTAAGGGGTCTGTAGGTAATGTAAAATAATTCATATCCAGGATGTTAACTACTTGAAAATGATGTTTTATTCCGTATTCATTCGAAAAATTTAGGCCAGTACATGTTTAACGAACATCCAAAACACCGAACTTGATCCCGAAAGTCATACATGCGCGCTATCTAGCTGTCCCACCATGACTGATGGGTTGGGGCAACTTCAATACAACGTCACTTGGATCGAAATTTGACTCTTCCAGTTTTTCAGGCATTATGAAATATCACATCTTGGTAGACGTTTCAGATAGTGAACAATATATTCTTTGGGTTGCAAATTCAGTCCAATAACCACACCAATATAATAGACTATTTTTGTTTTCCCCAAGAATTTTATTAGAGCATAGTCTCCAGGTACCAAATTCTGAACTGGTTCATCTGATAATACCAGATCCTCTTCATCCGAATTTGGCTGGTTATGTTCAGAGCCTGAGTCATCCTCTAATGGTAGGACAGCCATGTCATCGCTAGAACTAACCTTAGCGAGCAGTTTCTGGTTACATGTGTCGAAAACTTCTCTGCACTCATAATTTGGAGTGAACCTAACCGAACTTGTATCATCACTGCCTAATTTTTTACATTTGGCAACATATCGCTGCAGAGTAGTGTTCGGAATTCCGAAAGCTTTTGCAGCTTCGCGCATCGTCCTGCTTTCTTTCATTACTGAGTTAACAGCTCACTTCATTATGTCGTCATCAGTCTTGCCAATATTGGTCTTCCTAGTTCTATTCCGAACAACTTGATACACTTATAGCACCTTTAAATTAAAAAAATAAAGAAATTAACTTACAAGAAATGTTTTTGTTTTCTTATAATTTTTTTAAAGTCGCAGTGATGCAAAAAATGCTATTGCTGTGAAATAGGTGGGGCATAGTGACCCAGTGTGCCCCATATTACAATTAGTCATATAAGATAACATGGCCACGCCTACGCTCTCTGCAACAACTGGCCATAATGCACACAAATAGTCAATATTTTACTGATAATTTCCATATAAAAACTCTTTCCTTATTACATAGCAGTTATGGAGTAAACACAACTGGAAGTTGACAATAAAAGTTTAGTTTTTACCTGAAAATTGAGCTTTTATTTTCTGGCATTGCACATGTTGTTGCAGGAAGCTAAAACTATACACTATACTTGCAGTAATAGATGGTTTAACAACTTTATAATTGCAAAGTTGAATATTGTTGGTAGATGTTGCACAGATCACTGTGCCCCGGTCTCCCCTACCCATTGAACTTAGAAAATTTTCATGAATTCTTTTTTCTGGCCCACTCTGTATATAATGAACTATACACTGTAAATACAGGGTAATTTAAGTTCTGTGATGTATATTATACGCTAATTTCGTTTAAAGTTCATTATAGGACTTTTCATTTGAATTTGCCGTCGCCGAAAAAAAATACGAATATATAACTCCTCAATATGGATTGAGAAGTTACATTCATATTTTATTGGTGATGGGAAACTCAAATGAAAAGTAAAATAATGTAATATATAATGAACTATACATTGTAAATACAGGGTAATTAAATTCTGTGATGTAAATTATACGCTAATTTCGTTTGAAGTTCATTATACGACTTTTCATTTGAACTTCCCGTCGCCAAAAAAATACGAATGTAACTTCTCAATCCATGAAGGGCAACTTTGTTTCGATGTGATAAAGTGGCGACAAGAAGTTCAAATGAAAAGTGAATAAATGTAATAAATAATGAACTGTATATTGTATATACAGGAAAATTAAGGTACTGTAATGTATATTATGCACTAATTTCGTTTTGATTTTCATCAGGACTGAATGCAACTGCATCACATCGAAGCACTATCAGTTTTCTGAAATCGTTGTTGTCTTGCTGTTAGGAGTGAAAAAAAAAACGGTAGTTACGCCGCACAGGCATTTTTTTCAACTTTTTTATTAGATAAGCCGCGGTGTTATTACCGTAAATTACGGTAATTGTTTTAAAAATCAAGTTCTTTGTAACCCTTCATGTCATCCAAACAGATCGTGTGGAAATCATTAAGGATATTCAATGTTTCTTTTTGAACTTTTTACCTGCGATATAAAAAATTGTTAATTACAAATAAAACAGACTATTTTATTATCAAATTAATTGATATTGAAAAAATAGAAAAATTTTATAAATGAGAGGATATTTTTATGGAATAAAAGTTTCTGAATTAAAACTAATTTTTTTACAAGTTATGAAGTATGCACAGTGATTTCTACTCAATTCTGCATTGTATATTATTAGCAATGTAATTAAGTTTTTCAAAAATGGGGGATTGTGCCAGCCCAGACCTTCTCATTAACTGAAACATTAGCCTTATTTTAAGTTTTTAGTGAAAATATATGAAGAAATATCTGCACCTGCTCTATGCCTTTTCTATGATGGGCTTAGTCTTGTCATTTCTCAAAATTGCAAATTTAAATTTTAGTATTCTAAATATTTAAAGAAATATCAAAATTGATTTTTTCACAAAATATAATTTATTTAGTTACTTATTTTATATGATGAAATCCAATGCATTCATCCATGTATGGCCAGAGGCCAACGAGTTGGGTCCCTGTATGAATATGGATTGACGGATGCTGTATGATGGTCGATTCAGCCGGGGGTGGGGGGGTGATGATCGTGTGTCACTGATGGTCGCTAATACAATGACTAGTCATGCCTGATGTTGCTTAACTTCCAGAATTAGTGTTTTCAGTGGAAGCCCACCAGGCCATGGCTTTCCCCTCAATTAATATTTTAGTTACACAATTTATTTGTATCATATATGAATTATTTAATCATTCCAAATATTATTATTATTAAATACCTTATATCATTTACTTTTCCAAGTTTGCATCCCAGAAAATAAAATGCATGCAAGTTAATTTAGCACTTCATTTTGCGGAGCATTAAATCTTTAGCATTTAGCACTTCTGATTGCTACAGTCCTCACATTTACACTCCATCATGCTAAATCTTAGCCACTCAGGAAATCCGTTCCAAAAGTTAACAGTATTTTATGGAAAAGATTGCTTAACCTAGCAAATACAATCACGGAGGTATCAGTTTATAACGTAGCCAACAAGACTTTTATTTGGCTTTGGTTTATATAGTGTGAGTCATACAGTGCGACGTTTAATCTAAAGACGACTTTTTGAGCCAGATTGAAACCAAATGTATCTACAGAGTCAAAAGTAGTGGCCGACTCGGGAGGGGGGGGGGGGGTTAGAGTTTGACGAATTCTGGGTGAAGACCATTTACCACAAAAATATATCGCAGTTTATTAAGAGAAAAGAGCGGGAAGAAACGTAAGTACGAATTTGAATGCCATAGACATTGTGACACCTGCGTCAGCCAGTGTAAAACTATGGCAGAAAAATTGGTGATACGCAGGCTCCTTCCGTCACTATTGGAAAAAGGGCACCAGTGAGTGAGCAGCAGCCGCCGAAATTTGCAGGGTGGAAGGTCAGAGTGTGACCAGTGAACGGACAGCACGACGGTGGTTCTCCCGCTTTTCGTCTGGAGACATGGGCCTAGAAGATGCGCCAAGGAGCGGAAGGCCCAAAGAAGTGGATGACGCAGCCCTACGGCAAAAAGTGGAAGTCAACCCAGGCAGCACCACCCGTGGATTAGTGGCAGACATCGGGACATCACAATCGAGTGTGGTTCGACATCTGCACGCCATGAAAAAGGTCAACAGGAGTTGCCGAGTTGTGCCCCACGAGCTGACGCTCGCACAAGTACAACAACGGGTGAAGGTGCGTCGTCAACTGCTGGAAAAAATTGAGGTTCTGCCACATCTAGCATACAGTCCCGACCTCGCACTTTCCGACTACCATCTCTTCCGGCCCATGGCGCACTTCCTGCGTGGACGGCGCTTCGCCAATATTTGTGAGGTTGAAGACTCCATGCGTGACTTTTTCGCCCAGAAACTGAAGGAGTGGTTTCGCGAGGGCATCTGCCAACTGGCTGATCGTTGGATAAAGTCCATCGAGCTTGATGGACTCTACTTTGAAGATTAGCAATGAGTGGTTCCTGTCTGGTGCCCATTTAAAAGTTTGCGTGGTGATCGGCCACTACTTTTGACTCAACCTCTGTACAATATCAGGATTCGTATGGTGCTTAAAAACCTTCAAAAGTGCTTATTTTTGTAAGCCTATTTTAAGGACTCAAAAAGTACTTATTTTTAAACGAAGTGCTTAAAATTGATTTTTAATAAATCACTTTTTCCTGAGAAACCAAGGTTAATAGAAGAGAAACGTAAAGCAATAACCCAACACCATGCTGTTCACATTGTGCCCAACGTTATACGTTTTAGCTTGTGATATGTCATTGGAGACCACCCAATAAGAGGGCATATTCCGAGGATGATTAAATAAAATGATTTTAAAAAAAGGCAAAGCAAAAAAAAAAAAAAAAAAAAAGATCTTGCTGAAATCAAAGACAAAATAGAAAAAAAACAAAACATATGAACTTAAAACTTAAATCAATGTTCCAGAAAGGAGATATGCAGATATAAACCATGTCTGGCCCCAAATTTTTTTTGTCCTAAGGGTCAATCCATATGAAGTGATCCAATGAGGGTCGCTTGACCATTTTTAAATATTTTGATTTTTTTATATGTGATTACCCTATAATTGAGAAAAAAAGTTTTACCTTGCACCGTTACTGAATGGCGGCCTTTTTTATTTGTAAGCGCACGACGGTTTTTCAATTTGGAGACTTTAGCGTCAATTTGAATATCTCTGCACTCGGTTAAGTTACAACATTGCAATTGACATGATTATTTTTAGAAGAGTCTCCTCTACAACATCGTTTATTACCCAAAATACCCTAAATTCAAAAATAACCAGTCAAAATGGTCTCCAAAGTTTGGTATTCAAAATTTAGAAAATCCACTTTTTAGACCCAAATATAACAACCAAGGAGTGATTTATCGGAATGTATTTTTTTTCTCTAGTTAGATATCATACACTACTAGACTTATATAGAGCAACGCACTGACAAATGTTTACTTAATTTTTTATAAATTTTTGAAATTTGAAAATCTTAATTTTTTGTAAAGTTTGGGGCTAGTTCTTAATTTCTATTCTGGTGGGACTGAATATAAAAATTTGATTTTTGCATATTTTGTACACCTATATGATGGAAAAGTACTGTAAAAATTTCAACATTGATATTTGACTGTGAACAAAGATATGAGTTTTTGAAAATGAGGAATGTACTGGTGGCGCTTCTCGGAGGCTTTGCTCCGAGATAACAGCTGGGAGACTGTCAACTTATTTTTCAAACGTGGGTGACTTTAACCTATGCCACACCTGATGCAGTAGGAATTCTCTCATTTGTCGACATCATGAGGTATATATTTGGATGCTCTTCGTCTCTCTTCTCAACTAGGACCTTCCTGGTAAGGGTGACCCTAAAGTAGTGGTACTACAACCAGCATAACTCACAGAATCCCTGAAGCTCCTAAATCGGACTTGGTGGCTCAGTGGTTGCGTGATCGCCTCTGATGCCCAAGGACGACGAGGATTTATTCAGGGGGGAAATCCTGAGATCATGCACTTTCTTCAGAAGGGAAGTAAAGCTGTTGGTCCTATGTAGTTGTTTGCAGGCTGCACATTAAAGAACCCTTGCGAGGCAAAATTTGCAGCCCCTATATTGCCGTCCTGTAATGACCATAGCAGTTGAAAAGAATGTTAAAAGTAAACAAACCAAACTAAACCTGAAGCACCCAAACCCCTGACCCAAGGGGGCATTCACTCAGGCAGACGTCATCATATTTTTTTGGAAACGTATATGCAGTCTATTAAAAAAAAACTTTAAAGAAAATTTCATTTTATTTTGTCTTGGGAAACGATCCCCTAAATAACATCCAGCATTTAATTTACACCTGGTACAGAAAATTGAAAAATATAAGTAAATGTGTAATAAAATTTTTCAACTTTTTCTTGTCTTTGTCATTTAAATTTTACCTATTCGGCCTATGTAATAAACACATGCATTCATATAAGGCAGGCTTGCCTGAAATTACAAAAATTAATTGCGCTAGAGGTGCTTAAAATTTTTTTGGCGTGCTTATTTTTTTCATGAAAAAAGTGTACGAATCCTGAATATGTTATCTGTTATAGGTGCTTCAGAAGTATTTAATAGACAACATAAAAATATTTTAGAAGAAGAACCCATTTTTGCTATTTCTTTGCAGTTCAGAGTACTGAATTTCTAAGGCGAACAACTGAATTTCTTTGCAGTTGTAAATTTGCAAACTATTTGATCATTTAACACTTTTTTTTAAGAAAAATAAAACTTTTATAATTATTCATTTGTGTCACTTTTTTGTTGTTAAGATGTAAAAAGTAATTTTGTATAAACTTTATCAATTAATAAGAGTTAATTCTTCTTTATTTTTGAAATAAAGCAATCTTTTTATTTCCTATTTTATCATCTGTCAGACCAAGGCTACCTAGATAATAATAATAATAATAATAATAATAATAATAATAATAATTTAATTATAATATTATAATAATAATGTAACAACATAAGGAGGAGTATCCCAACGGATAAACTGGAGGGAAACAACCCGGTGTTAATGAAATTACATGTACATAAAAAAAAATAAAAAAATATAGTCAAACATAAGAATAACCTTAATTAGTACTTGAACCAGATTAAAAAAATGAAACATGAAATCGATTGAGACAAAAGAAGGCAAAAGCCAAGTCACATAAAAACAAAAAAGTAAGTAAAGAATTAGGGAGAACGAAAATAGGTTAAAAAATGTCTGGTTTAGGATTGGCTCAATTATAAGCATCAACCAATTTTTAACCTCACGTCTAAAATTTAGCGTTAGAATTGTAAAAAATCGAAAATGACAATTTCGATGACGGATGGAACTGAGAGTACAACGAATATCAAAGTGAGTAATGGCATTGGAAATATTGAGCGAACCATTAAATATTTTTTGTACATAATTTAAAAAGTGTTGATCAGCCATACTCTTCAAATCCTGAACTGGAACAAAAAAATTGGATGAAGATGTTAGGAATTTAATGATTCCTTTCAATTTATTATTCAACAAAGTAGACAGATAAAAACTTCGAGTACCATATTATTATCCCATAGTGAATTCGAGAAAGAACGAGATGATTGTATAACAGATGAAAGGTATACCCCTCAGTAAAAAAATTGCCCAAACATTTTAGCCAAATGATTAATTAAAAACTGAATATGATTATTAAAAGAACCTGAGTCATCATATCTAATGCCAAGGTCTTTAAATGATTTGGTACATTTGAGGGGAGTATTATTAATAAAGTAAGAATAGCTGATAGGAAGATCTTTTTTAGAAATAGACTTATAGATGGTTTTATCTATATTAATTTGTAGATGATTCCGCTTAGACCAGGTTTCGAGGTTACATAATTGCTGTTGTAAAACAGTGCAATCAGCTAAAGATTTAATTTTGTTTGATATTTTAATGTCGTCAGCGTACACCAGAAAATTAACTTTATTCGTGCCAACATAGAAGCCAATATCAATCAAATAGAGAATAAACAATAAAGGTCCCAGAGGAGATCCCTGAGGAACGCCACTTGAGGTACTCATAATTTGGACACCTGGTTGGGGATACGAACCCTTAAAGAACGATTAGATAAAAGATGATGTAATAGATTAATTGCAGCTTTGTTAACACCCAAATAATTGAGTTTGGCAATTAATCTAGAAGGATTTATTGAATCGAACGCCTTGGAATAATCTACATATACAACGTCCAGTTGATTCCGAGAGCTCAACGCATCAGCTATGCGTGTAATATGTAGCAAAAGATTGGACACAGTAGAGCGGCCCTTCACAAAACCGTGTTGCCAAACAGAAAGTATCGGACCAAAGTAATTATAAAAGTCCTTAGCCAAAAATGCGTCAAGCAGTTTTGTGGAAAAGCCATCAAAGTAATTGGTTGAAAATGTTCCGTCGTTATACTACCTTTAGATTTCGGATCAAATAGTTTGGAGGCATGTCTTTTTTTTTTTTTTAAACAGAATATGGTAGTGTGCATTAAACAGACCTTACGAACAGGATGCCTTGAGAACTAAAGGCTGTATAGCAGAGTGCATATGGTATCGAAATCAAAGCAGTGTGCTGTGAATCCAACAAGCCCGTGTATACGTGAACTCCGAAAGCAACTATCATGAACAGCCACGTGTAGGAGAATCCCCGGCGTTTATTTTGCAATCTTAATTTTGAAACCCGACGTTTATTAGAGACTGGCGATAATTCGAGACTAGGCGTCTATTAGAAGATATACGGTAAATAATTAATTTAATTATAATTATACGGCGTCTATTATAATATAGTTAATATAATAATATTACGATTATGGCCACAATCGTCTTCCTGACATTGGTCTGGCAGTTCTCTCCCTCCACCCATGTAAGGTCTGGCTAGCTGCTGTCAGAACGAATTTTCTTTCCAAGTTCCTAATAATTAAAGTATTGATGTGTTTGTAATTGTGTATCATATTTTACTTCAGCGGAAAAATGTTATAAATTGAAATTAAATTTAATTAGATTCGGTATCAAATCAAAATTTTAACACAGTACATTTACAGCAAATTAGTCGCGATTAGGCCTATCAGAATGTACAAGAATCTCTTCTGAAAATATGCCAAATCAAACCAAGGGAAAAATTGTGCATTGTAGTAGCTACGTCTGATGTTGATTTTGATAGACACGTCCGCCCTCTGATTGGTTTATTTGTGTCCTGACTTCATAAATGGCTACGCGTCAAACCAGTTGCCGTGAAGAATTCTGAGATTGCTGAACGTAGAGCATAGGCTACCGTAGAGCAAGTGAAGCGAACAATAAATCTTATAATAACTAAATGTGTGAGACTCCTTTTCTTTTTTCCATAAAAATATAACATTTTACAGTAATTTTAATAATATTTTTTTATATATAACATTTCACTATGCTATCAATAAAGCAATAACATTTGCAATTACTTGTTCTTGGTAATTCAAGTAATCATTTAAATTATTTGAATTAGGTTTTAAATAATTTATAAAGTTAATTAGAACGTAATTAAAAAAAAAAAAAATACCGCATGATTTTCTAACGGGAAGCTTGCATCAAGTATATGATTATTTAAAGAGGGTAAAAGTTTTTGCCAGTACAAGTCTTCAAAATATCATAACTAATTTCATAAAATTTAGCTAGAAAAGAAAAATAGCTGTATATTTTCTTTCTTGTTAAAATATGAAGCAGTATAGAAAAACGATTCACTTCTTTTTGTTAGATCTTCAGATGGATGTGCTCATTTTATTTTATTAATTTATTTTTTTGTAATGAATGAATGACTTATTATTTGGAATAGATGTCATATTTGCAACAAATCTTACTATAGTCGAACCCTGATAACTCAATTCGTCAGCGGACCACATAAAAATTTTGACTTATTAGATTTTGGAGTTAACCAGTAAGTTGAAAATGAGGCTACATGACAAATACAAAGATTACATGATACTCAAAATATTTCTATGAATTTGATTGGTTTTAATGAGATCCGTATACAAATGCAGTATGGAGCAAGTAAAATACGGTCCATTCCAACATAAAATCAATTCCAATGCTGTTTTGGCATGACTTCCGAATTCTACTTCCGGTTTGTAAAAATTTTTGAAAGGCATCTCTTGGCGATTTTTGCCCATTTATTTTTCATCTGATGACATTTATGATATATGTATAAATATTTTTTATATTTGAAACTTTACAGAGAATTCACTTTTTTTCTCGAATTTCCGTTACTTTTACATCGACAAAGGCAATGAGACAGTGAAGTTTCGAAATCAAACTGGCTAGGGCCAATCAGAAGTGTATGCTGCTTCTAAAAACTCGTTTGCGATCATTCATGCAATGAACTTTATGGTCAACATGAACACTTCCTCTAAAAATCTGTTGTGGGCACCACGAGACTTCCTTGTACAAAACTTTATTTCTTTTATTTACTATTATCCACATACTTATTTTTTCCTTTTTTGTCATATTAGTACACATTCTGTTTACTTTTGTGCCTTTATTCCGGAAAATTTTTCATTTATTGAATGCTTTTTTAATGAGTTAATGAGTGAATTTTCTATTGAATTAAATGCTCTGGGGAATGGGACTTAGAATATCATTTGAGTTACCAGAATTTGAGTTATTCGGGTGCGAGTTATTGTATGTAGTTTGCAATATTTCTTTACACCGAAAATTTCGTGAAAAATGAAACCTGAAAGTTGTTACAGATAAGTTAAATTGTGGCTAATATTCTTTAAAAATTAAGTGAAAAAAAAAATACGCCTGAATGTTGTTGTACATTTTAAAATTCAAAGTTGATTCAGAATCGATCGCACGAAGCAAGAGCCACACACGCTAAATCAGGAGACCAGTCCCAGAATTCTTCACGGCAACTGGTTTGATGTTATGACATCAGGGCATAAATAAACCAATCACAGGGCAGACGTGTCTCTATCAAAATCAACGTCAGAAGTGTTTGTAGCCACTACGTTTTCTTAATTGTAATTTTAAATTAAACTCTATAATGAAAGTACACCGGCCCTGGTGGCCGAGAGGGCTGGGACGCAGGTTTCAGTGCTTCTCGAGATCCTCTGATCGCAGATTCGAATCCCGCTGTGGCATGGATGTTGTGTTTGTCCCTTACTAATCAAGCAGAAGGCAACAGAAAACCACTGCATTACTATTCCCAGTACGCCAGTATCAATTGATCACCAACCTCCAATAGGAGCTGGCACACTAAGAAGAAGAAGAATGAAAATACACAGCTACCACGAGGCTAACACCGGTCGCCATCTATTTGAGCGCTTGTCGTTTGTTTTTTTGTTATTTTCTTCTTTGTTGTTGTTTTTTTTTTCTAAAAGTTTAACATTACAGGTATTTTTATGAGTGTTGTATAGGCGATATCGAGAATAATTAAATTAAGGAAGGTTTTTGTATTTTTTCCTCCCCCTCTAAATACATGTACAGTACAAAAAAATAATGTTATAATTTAATTTTCAAACATTTTTATTAAACCAAATAGAATATTCTTTAAAATTTCTAAAGTAACAATTTTTGCCTCATAAGTTTAAAAAAACTGTAATGAAAATTTATACATTAATTATTTAAAATTGGTTAAATTTCACTAGGTGCTCACAGCCCTGATAATTCATTGTGCAATGTCCTGTGAAAACAGGGAATATATCAGAAGATAAAGGGGAGGGGAGCACTTCCTTTGAGTGCCAGTGCTCCCAAGAACCCCCTATCTCTTACCATCTGATACATTCCGCCTTTTCAGAGGACATCATGCAAGAAATTATCGGGGCGGTGAGCACATAAGGAAGTTTAAATTTAAAAATTTGCATAACAATTATCATGCTGAAAAACACTTTACAATATACCGGATCATGTTTTGTCAAAGTGTATTTTTATTTTATTTAATTATAGGTTACATATAAGTAGAGCCATCGGGGTCCGGTATGTACATAACCAACAAGTACGGACCCCGGGGCTTGGACAAAAATAAACATTCTAAATAGAATAAACACAGTAAATGGTTTCAAAAACTAAAACAAAGTTAGTATGTGTTTGAAAAAAAAAACCAATTAATTTATAAAATAGAAACTTTAGGGTGCCTGGCCAGACTACCTGTAGCTGATCAACCTGGATTGTGATCCAGTAATGGCAAACAGTATAAATCCACCTTACCTAATATATTAGACATTACAGTCAAAAATCAGGCTAATTATAATAAATACCCTAAACAAATAGCGTTCATTCAAAGGATAAAATGTCCAAATCCACATATAATAAAGGAAAATATAAATTACTAATAAGCATGAAACGTAATCTACAGGATAAAAATACTTTGAGTGATAGTATATTAAAGTATATTACTCTAGAAGTCTGAAGGTTACAGAGCCAACTTGTCAAGCAAACATAACGTTTCAACTCTTGGCGAAAAGATGTGCAACTAGTTAAAGAACGAATTTCTAAAGGGAACAACACTGGGCAACACCAGCAAATGAAACACGATTTCTATTAGAGGAAAAACATTACTATTATTCACACATTTTTCGCTCGGCGGAAAAACATTACTATAAAATCCACTAGGTGGCAAATGGTCGTGATAGAACGAGCGAAAAAGACGCTGTCAGACATACCAACTGTATGGGATAGGGTCATATACATCTACCGAATGACGCTCGGTTCTGTTTATCCCATGAAGGGGGGAAGTGGGCAGTGGGATGAACTGTTTTAAACGTTCAAACGAAGCTGATCACAAGCTTCTAGATTCGTGTATTTGTTATTACTTTTACAAACAAGTATTTATTGTAAATAAACTTATAAATTTTAAGTTGGAAAATTTTTTCCGTAAAAAAAGTGAATTGAAGTCCTGTTTTCGTGATTCTCGTTATTCAACTGTGAATATACGTAGGTTTTATGGTTTAAACTTTATCCCTTAGGGATAAAAATTTTGTTTACCTATTTTTATTCCCCAAAAGTAATATTAAATTTCTATAGTTTTTTAAATATCTTTTTGTGTGTATTTTGGCAAATTTGAACTTTGCAACAAGATTTATAATCCCCCTTGCAAGTAGTGGACTGTTGCGTTTAGCAGCAAAGCCCAACTCCGAGCGGCAGCTCACAACGAGTGTAGTACGCTCGAGTGAATTCGAGCGAGCGAAACACGCTGCTGCAGTCCTCTAGTTTCTATAGTAATTATTCATTACTTTCGGAAAATGTGCATTTCGTGCTTGCCTACTCGAATAGGAATGTATGTCCTGTACGTAAGTAATAGGAATGGGAGTAGTAATATGCAGGAAAGATTTTAAAGTTTTGAAAATAAAAGTAACTAGCTGAATTGTGTAAATCTGATATATTGTAGGTATTTTAGGTCAGCAAAATTATGAGACACCGAGCTTCTACGTGGGACCTTCAACAGGATACGAAAAAACCACTTTTGCAGCTTTAAAAGTCCTGTTAAATTGTAAGAGGAAGTGGCACCCCAGAATATAGTACCGTAACAAAGACTAGAGTGGGTCAGTACATAGTATAGTAAAATGAGTACATGGGATGTAAATAATGCAAACAAGAGATCATGCCCATATTACTGTTTAATTTTGACATAAGGGAATTTATATGGCGGTCCCATGATAAATCATGTGCTAACACAATACTAATCAGACAATTTATTGAGATAAATGTAAGCTCTGTAGGAACATTGCTTGTTTCGCTGGTAGAAGAGCATAACTTGTGTTTTATTGGGGCTAATCGTTAGTCCGTTCTGCTTACTCCGATCGTGCAAACCAACTGAAATGTTAAGAGAAACAGATCGTTTGGATCCTTGCTAGCTGTTAATAGGGCCAAATCATCTGCGTACATAATAACTTAAGAGTGTGTGAAGATCACAGGGAGGTCATTAATGAAAAGAATAAACAATAGAGGGGATAAAATAGAGCCCTAGGGGACCCCCCCGGTTTCTGGTTATTATAGATGACTAGCTGTTTTACCCGGTGTTGCTCGGGCTCTTTATTGATGAAATATTGCAATTTCTGTGTGCGAATATTCAGAAAATAAGAACATGACAAAAACGGGTGTGTGCTTAAGTCCGAACGGCCGAAGTGAAAACTTTTATCGCGATTATAATCGAATCTAAGTAATATATACAGGCTTATCAAGAAATAAGTTTCCCAATTAAGAGGGCTATAGAATGCATTCTATTGGGCCAAATGAGATAAAATTTGAACTACGGATAACTCAAATTGATGTGCTTGACATTTATTAAATATAAAATTTTAGTTCAAATTTTTACCAATAGAGTGTGCTCTAACACAAATGGTATTTCTTTGCTTATATGTAAAATGTGAAACATCATGTGCGTTTTAGCACATACCTATTAGCACTTTTCTTTGGATAAATACTGATTACGGAAAAAATTTTTATTTCCTCGATATATTGATGCATGACACGAATATATCGTTTCGAGTCGTTTGATATATTACATGCCATGTCTTTGCATTGAAGTTTCAAATGATACCATAAAACACGTACTTCTAAACCAATATCAAGTATCATTAATTACTCGTTATATTCATGGATGACACATTGTTATTATGTGTTTGATATATTATATGCCATGTCTTTGCATGGAAGTTTTCAATGGTACCATATTGTATCATAGAGCTCGTGCTATCAAACCAATATAGAGTTTCATTAGTTAATCATTATATTCATGCATGACTCATCGTTACGAGATGCTTAATATATTACATGCCATATCTTTGCATTGAAAGTTTCCAATGGTACCGTATGGTACCAAACATGCTATTAAGCCAAAAAAAAAGAGTATCATTTAGTATTCATTATGTTGATGCATAACACATCATTACAAGATGTTTGATATATTACATGCCATGTCTTTGCATTGAAGTTTCCAGTGGTATCATGTGGTACCATAGAGCACGTGCTATTAAACCAATATAGAGTATCATTAATTAATCGTTATATTCATGCATGACACGTCATTATGAGTTGTTTGATACACACACTGGCCAATGAATTAGAAACCCATGATGAGTTACTGTACTGAAACGTAAAGCGGGGTCACAGGTCAGAAACGATTGTGATATGCAAATGAATGCAATCATGTGAGGTACATGCTCATTCCAAGCTGCAGGTACAGGATAGGAACAAGCTGCAGCTGCTCAAGTTGAGCAAAATGGGAAAAACAGCAGACCTGTCTGAGTTCCAAAAAGGAGTTATTGTGGGAGTCCATCTAGCTGGAACTAAGATTTCCAGGACAGTACAACTGACCGGTATCTCAAAAGGTCAGGTCTCCAAGTGTTCAATGCGTGGAAACGGAATCCACAAGAGTTGTCGAAACGGCAGAATTGTGGATCAAAAACAATCAACACAGACAGGGACCGACGTCGTCTGAGACTGATTGTGCGGCAAAACCGAAGGTCTACTGTGGAGCAACTGACGGCAGACTTCAATGAAGGATCATTGCAACCCATCTCCTCCAGAACAATGCGCTGAGAGTTGAAGCGAATAGGGATAGGAAATCGCATGCCAGTGAGGAAGCCCCTGGTGTCGGCAACAAACTAGAAAGTTCGCCTGTAGTGGTGTAAAGAATGGTGTTACTGGATAGTAGACGACTGGAAAGAGATGATGTGGTCGGACGAGTGGTTACGCATTGTTTTGCACCGATGGCCGGCAGAGAATTTGGCGGCAGCCCCATGAAGTGATGGACCCCTCCTGTGTTGTGAACACAGTTCAAGCTGCAGGAGGAGGTATCATGGTATGGGCCATGTTTTGTCCCCTAATATTCCTTGACAGTCGGGTGAAAGCCAAAGACTACCTGAACATTGTTGCAGATCAAGTCCATCCTGCAATGGTACATTTGTACCCAAATGGAGACTGGTTCTTAATGGACGACAATGCTACTGTCCATCGACCAAGAATTGTTCAGGAGTGGTTTTCTGAACATGACACAGAGTTGCAACATCTGCCGTGGCCAGTGCAAAGTCCGGATTTGAATCCGATCGAGAATGTTTGGGACATGTTGGAAAGAGACATTCGCCGAAGGCATCGCTTCCGTCTACTCTGCAGGACCTGAAGGTCTCCGTGACGAATGCATGGTCTGCAATTACCTTACTTCCATTGCAACACCTTGTAGAGTCCATGCCAAACCGCGTATGTTTTGTAATTACAGCCAAAGGAGGGTCAATACTATATTGAACAAAGGTTTTTAATTCATTGGTCAGTGCGTGTATAACATGCCATGTCTTTGCATTGAAAATTTCCAAAGGTGCCATATGGTACCCATAGAGAACGTGCTACTTAACCAATATAGATTATCATTAATTACTCGTTATATTCATGCAAGACACATAGTTACAAATTGTTTGATATATTGCATGCCATATGTTAGCACTGAAATTTTAAGGGTATCATAATTCTTTTTGAGAAATATCAGGTGGACAGTACTCTTCCTCTTGCTTTGAAGGTCATGTGTATACAATTTCATCAAGATCGGAATAAAACTAGATTTGTATTGTGACATATTAAAATATGTCACTGCATGCTTGGGATTATTTTCCCAAACATGCGTAGTTTAATTAATCTTACGAAAGGGGAGGCGATGGAGATCTGACCACGTGCAACACTTTGAATGGAAATTTATGAAATTTATGAAACAATGTATTCTAACGCAACTACACACAATTCTTTATGTATTGTTTCTTATAGTATAGAATAATCAGTATTTATTGTTCAGTAATTCTCATTTAATGTATAGATTTAGTTATTAAGATAATCGGCAATTTAGGCCTCGTTCCCAGCTCTTTGTTCTATTAGCGTGAGAAGTAAGCTCTTAAAAAGGGGGGAGGTTACCAGCAGCTGAGCGGAAGTTGCTACGGCGATGGAGCTGGCTGCTCTGACCATTCGACGCAATACGATTAAAAAAATGATTTTTCCGCGCAACTGTGGAGCAGGGGAGCGAGTGCTGGAATTACCGATTGGCTGAGGCTCAAAGTGCGGGACTATTAAAAGAAATTAAAACAAAAACGAGGTGGGAACTTTAAAAAAGGGGAAAAAAGATAATTCAATCGAGGACTCTCTCATGAAAAGGTTGTGTTCAGATATCTCTATGTGGTAGCGAGGAAAGAAAGTTTTTTCGAAGTTCGGCTCCACGCCTGGCGGTCGAAGCTTGGCCTGCCATGGCGTGGAGGTCGTTCAGCCATGACTAAGGAGGAATGAGATCGACAGCGGAGGCGACGGCACCATTTTCCGGCGGGAGAGGTTGACGTGACCCGGCTGGCCGTCGGGAGAAGGTGGATCGGCGGGAGGCTGCGCTGGCGGGAAGATTCAAGGGAACGCCGTGGCGTGAAGCGGCGTATCGAGTCGGTAACCAGGCAGGCCAAGCAACGGGTGCTGACGAACGACGGCGGCAGCGGCGGCGGACACCGGCAACGTCGGAGATGGCAAGCATCGACCAACCCGGACAAGGAGAAGGGAAACAGTATGGACTGTGAAAGTGAACATTTGTGACTAAAGATAAGTGGACTTTATGCGAGCTCAGGTATAACTTTGCAAAGTATGGACAGTGTGAAATCAGGTCTATTTGAATTAGTTTTTTTTGTTTTATTTGACGTAGAGGGAATTTTAAGTGAGAGAGAAAGGGAAGGGGGGGACAACCTTGTTTAGAGCCTTTTGTTTTGTTTCATTTAATTAGTTATTATTATAATTAAATTACCTTTTCTTTGCCATTTGTATATTTAAATTGTTTGTTTTATACGTAACTTTAAAATAATTTTTTCTAAGCAACTTTTGCCTTTCAATAAATTTATTTTGTTGACGTGAGATCAGTTTTCCATGCGCCTTATTCCTGGTATAGACATGCACGTGATACTCTTAATGTCGGGGTTCCTTTTGTTTAAGAGGGTAGGATAATCACAATTGGGGAAGGGGATTGTTTAATTCATAAAGTTATTGCGGTCACAAATCTTTTTATTATGTTTTTATGAGGATTAACACTATACGATCACAAGTAAGATACAACTCAGGGTGGTAGAGTTGGGATTAGAGACGTACAGGGGTTGTTGTTAATAATGGCGGAGCCAAAGGGGCTTGGTTCTATTGTTTGATTCCACGCTAGCTTGGGTTAGTCAACGGACCGTTAACAATAAACGACGCATACGTCACAGTATAAGGCCCTCCGCACACTAAGCAACTAAAAAGTAACCAGTTACAAACTTAAATCGCCAATCAGTTGCTAAATAGTTGCCGCCCGTTGATTTCAATTAGCAGCTGCACACAGCGCTACTAGTTGGTAACCAGTTTGTAACGCGTCGGTGATCAGTCAGATACATGCAGAGTTGCTCGGCGATTTATTTCTAGAATTGCTTTTTAAACGCCCATGACAACTCTTGCAGCAACAAATGCTGCATTCTATATTTATTTCAATGTAGGGGTGAACCCGATACCTCCTCTACTTCTGCCAGTTTTTCTTTTTTTTTTTATTTTAATAATGAAGGATATCTTCATCACTTGAATCACTAGACATCTTTAACACGAAAATAACAATAGCTTTGATCACAATAATGAAATTATAATTTAAACACAATGTTATAACAAAGCTGCGATAATCGAACAATGACTTTGCATGTGTTCCGAGGGAAAACTCAAGCACGATAGTCAGAGTTTCATAAATTTTCAGTAGCGTCGTGTGCGATTCACAGTTGGTAACTGGTTGGCGATTTGAGTTTCTAATTAGTTTGGTTTCTTTTTAATGGCTTAGTGTGTGAAGGGCCTAAGAGACAAATAAATATTCATTCATTCATTCAATAGATGAAACACCTTCATAACTTATACAATATTTTCTATTACACAAAAAATCAGCCACCCAACGCAGCGGGAATCCATTAATGTGGAAGTAAGCTTTGAGCTTAACAAGAAGTAGCAATACCAAGAAAGTGTCAAATGCCTTTGAAAAATCGACAAAGAGTGCCGCCACCAGATTGCTATTCGCCATTCTGAGGCTATGAACTCAGTGAGCTCATAGCATGCTGTTTCGGTGTTCTTGTTAGGAACAAATCTATGCTGGCAGTGGCAAATATAATCCATTAGTAAAAGGTATTGGACCAATCATCTGTGAAGTAATCGTTCAAAAATTTTGGAGAATATTGATAATGTTGAAATAGGTCTATAGTCATCATAACAAGTTGGGTCACCTTTCTTGAAAATTGGAGTAATATGAGCAAGCTTAAGAGCTGATGGGAACGAGCCAGACATTAAAGAGAAATTAAAAATGGTCGCCAAAGGTGAGGCTATATGAATACCAATGTAACTAATAACTTCCACCCAAAACCCAAGACAATCTACAGCCGAACTAGTCTTTAATCACTTCTTCGGGAGATGTGGGTGTAGCAAAAAAACTAGAGGTTGGACTGGGGTCACTACATTTAAGTTCATAGCTATGATGTACGGTGCGTCGGGTGGGAGCAGATTATGTAAAAAATCATTAAGGTTAGGAGGATTGATCTGATGTAAATGATCAAAAGGAGATTTCAAATACTCAGAGCTCCTGATTGATTTGTTGAGAACTTTCCATTTGTCCTTTGCTAAGGTCAAACGCTGGAAAAGTCTACTATAATAATTTGCTTTTGAAAGTTTTGTACAAATCTTAACCGTATTAGAGTAGTTCTTAAATACCCGAAGTTGATGCACAGAAGAATTCTTCCTGGCTTTTAAGTATAAAACACTTTTCTTTTTTATTAAAGTAAACAGTTCGGGTGTGAACCATGGATTCCGAGGGCAGTCCCTATAGGCTTTGATTTGATTAAGGGGAAATAACTTTCTCAACCAAAAGTAAAATGATCTATGAACCTTCTAAATAAAATATTAATGTTATCAGGAGAGTGTAGGATTAAATCCCAATCTGACAATGCCAGGAAGGATCGAAACACGATTTTCGGTGATCAGTCTAAGAGACCGTGGGATCCTCGGGTACTATTAGAAAGAGTGCCTGAAAAATATAAGTAGTAATGGGAAATGGTCGCTTATATCCATATTTAGGGAATTACTGAAACGCACCGAGGCAACAACGTATTTATTGATGAAAAACTGCTATCGATAACTGAATCGGAACGAAAATGAGAAGAGAAATGTGTGTAAGAATGGGAAATGCAATGTAATCCAGCATGAGTGACTGGATCCAAAAAAAAAAAATTAAGAGTAGGGGAAGGCTTACTTATATCGACATTGAAATCGCCCACCAGTGTAACTTCCTTACCTAAACGTTGCAGATCTAGAAGCAGCGAAGTAAGACAATGACAGAATGCATTAAAGTTTCCAGAAGAGGGATGATAAAAAGAAATTACAACCTTCCTATGATTTAATAAAATTGACAAAACCTCATAGTCCGGCGAAATACGGTACAAGAGGTAATAATCTTGCAACTGTATTTATCACACACAAATGCTGTAATGTGCTTTTTACTAAAGCATGCCCCAGTTTAAGCGTAATGGCAGGTAAGCCGGAGGCGGGAAGTTTAATCTCAAAAAAATTAAGTCAAAAGGCCCAAAGAGGATGTACTGATAAGCAAGACATTAAAATTAAAAGACTTCTGATTAAGCCCCAAAAAGATCCAGAAAGGAAACCCACTTAAGAACCACCCTAGAGAACCACCCTTATTTGGAAAAATCCCCAGAATAAAATATAGTTGTACTTAATGGAAATAATTGAAAGAAAGGTTCCAAACAAAAATTGAAGGTTTATTGCTTGTACAATAAATGAGTATATCAAAAGAAAACAATAAAATGGGCAGATATTTTTCCACAAGAGTCGAACTACAGAGTTCCAAATGGATAGGACTGGCGATCCTCAGGCGAACTCAAAACGGCCGAAGGACGACATGACTTAGTGGAATACTGTTCAACATCGCAATCTTGTTTGGAAGTCTTTTGAAGTAAAAAAAAAAAATAAAAAATAAAAAAAAAAAACCTTTAGTGGAATACTGTTCAAGCTTGTTTTGATGAACTAGCTTGCGAGGTGGCGGTTAAAAAAAAATCTTCTCAGAGAAACTCGCCCGCCAAATCGAGTGTGTGCCCTGGAAGAAAGGAAAAAGAAAAGAAAGAAAACACAAAGCAAAAACAACAAAAATCACAGTAAAGGTAAATTTAGGTAATGTGAACAGTGAAAGGCGGGAATGAAAAGACGAAATGCATAACGAAAGAAGGGACGACGAGGGACAACACTGTGTAGGACGGCAAAAGCGTTGAACAGACAGTGAGAATAGAGTGGATAGTCAGATTGGTGGGGCATTTCACACTCTGGACCGGGTCGAGGCTAAAAGAAAAGAACGGCATATCAAAATTGCATGTGAATTAAGAAACCAGTAAGAAAAATATTGGAAGTTAAGATAAAAGGATGGGATGACAGTCCCGTAAGAGGCTTAACGTCCGAGTGAAGGAAGAATCAGTCTTCTGGAGGAAATAAAATCCATAAAGAAAGCTCTCCGCTTGAGCGTTCGAAGTAGTGGCACATCACTGTCCTGGTGGATTTTACGAATCGAAAAAGTTCGTAAGGAAAAACTGGGTAAAGATCATCCAACGGATGGCACGGGCTACGATGCACGAACAAACTTTATGATGAATCAGCAAATAGTTCGTGAAGGCCTCGGGAGGCAACATGTACCAAGGCGTCAACTGCAGAACGAAAAAATCAAAAGCTTACCATGGTCCATCCTCGAAAACAATCATGAAAAGGTAGCCCATCCTATCACAGTCGAGTCCGATCCGTAAAGAGATAATCAGATGGTGAAGGTTCTGACGAAAAGTTCACATATTTCGTCACCAAAAAATCCATTGAGTGACAATTTCCCAATACTGAAAACTCAAGGTACGGAATGACAATAGATAAGACTGCGTAATCATCTTCCTGTGCCGACCAGGCCGAGGATGGGAGCTCAACTAACTTGAAAAAATTCAGCGACCTCCAAAAGAAAGGACCCCTCGAGCCGAGCGCAAGCGCTAAGCGTGAGGATCAAAACAAAGGCGAAAAGCGCTAAAGCGCGATAATTCGCTATATTGTTTTAGAGAATAAAGAACGAAATAGAACAACAATACTAAGCAATTAAGAACTTTAAAACAGTGAAAAAGTTCACGGGTTAAAACTTAACTGCCAAGAACAACTAAAGAAAATAATTTTAGCGTAAATCTTTTAAAATATTATTAAAGAAAAAAAAATTAATAATACCTTTTGGAGGCCTTTTGCCGAGAATAACGTTATAAAAAAAAATGACATCAAAACATTTATAGATAGGAAAACCCCGAGGTAACAATACAGATAAGTTTTGCAGAAAAGTTAAATAAAATTCAAAAAAAACTCGAGTTGGAATAAAAAATTGCTTTTTTTAGTAAAGTGAGGACCACAAAATTGCCAAATAGCAACAAGTGAATTCCTTTCGTTTTTCTTTAACCGATGGGATTAAAGCTTAAACTTCAAAATTGTTCAAATAAAAGGAAAAGGAATGCCTAATTCACTGCACCACAAAAGTTCAGTGAATAATATATATGTGTAACTCAAGGATAAGTCTGGCCAGACTGTTCATAAGAACTGTCAGGGTTCTGTTAATTGAACTTTTGATGTGCAGAATGTAATTAGGTAGGGAAAGTGACGCTTACAGAACGCGTCATGTAGACTCTTTAATAAGGAGGGAGCTACTGTAACCTCCGAAACTCTTTCTGTCATCGAAACAAAAAAATAGTTGGAGAGGAAATTCGTGCAAAAAAGAAAATGGCGACCAGGAGGGGATGAGAGTCATGATCAATACTACCTGATTACCGGCCCAGTGGGTTGTGAACCGCGACGTAAGAGTGGGGAATTGGTAAAATTCTAAATATGGAATTACCGTGGACGAGTTAGCGGATAGGCCGCGGGAGCCAACTACCGCGTAAAAGAGAGAAGGAGCAAAAAATTTGTCTATTTTGAGACACATGTGGTGGGACCGCTACAATGCACAAATGCTCTCTTCCCTCTTGCTAACTCTATTGATCGAAAAAGCCTGGTAACTAGTTAAAGCAGGAATATCCGAATGGTTGTTACACCATGTCTCCACTAAAATTAACACAGAGGGGGGCAATATTTAACATATCGAGATTAATCAATAACGAGTCCAGGTTGGCAGAAAGACTACGAATGTTAAGAAAAAACAATGAAAAATGTCGATCAGCTTTGGTAAATCATGCAAACACTGCATTAGCAGAATCTAAAGAGATTGGAGACAAATAATCCATAGGGTCAGGATGATCAATAAATAAATATTGTTAGTAAAAATAATTATATAAATCTGGGATAGTGATACTTATTGAATGAACAATTAATCACCCTATGTATTAAAATAATAACTGTCACATAAAATATTAAATTATTAATTAGGACAAATTTAGACTACATAGATCAACAAAAATGCCGAAGACCATCAGTCCCCATTAGGAGTTATACATCATCCATTGCCATTAACTAATATTAACATTAAATGAGAGCAAATGGAGCCAGAAACTGTGGACACAACTTGACAAGAACGACAGGAAACCACTAATCCACATAAGATATTTATTAAAACGCATGCGCATTTCGGCAGCCAAGCTGCCTTCTTCAGCGTATACAAAGACCTGATCAGAACAAAATAAATCAGGTCTTTGTATACGCTGAAGATTAAGCTTGGCTTGGATTAAGCTTTGGATTAGCTTGGCTGCCGAAATGCGCATACGTTTTAATAAATATCTTATGTGGATTAGTGGTTTCCTGTCGTTCTTATTAACATTAAAGCTGAGGATTAAGTCTATTTATCAACATAATAAAAAAATATAAACTACCCATAAAATAAAATTAAGTAGAGCATTATAAAATAAAAATAAGTAAAGCCACCAAATCATAGCAGATCCAAACCGGCCAACGAGAGGTGAAGACTAGAAGAAAGAAATTTTTCACTATTTTTATCACTAATTTCATTAATAAATTTAATAATCTTATGTGGATAATGGTAATGCACAACTTAGGAATAAAATAAAACTCTTTTACCACAATGAAACAGGAAATGAAAAAATATAAAATGAAAAAATACAACCTGATTCTGTTAGCGCTTTTCGAAAGCTTTGCTTTCATCATTCAGCAAACCAAGGAGCACCTCGAGAGAACTCTGGAATGAAACTTTTCTTCTCCAGTCCTTTAATTAACTCCTCGGTGTGATTAATGCCCTTATTGACATTTCTTCCCCTTTGTTTATTGATAAGAAGCACAATTGAGGCCTAGAGTTTGAACAATTTAATTTAAATGATACCAATCGTAAGTTACTTTTAAATTCAGTTTACAATGCTGTCAAGGAGAGTACCATATGTTTACATCTAGATGAAATTATAGTGTTTCAATTTAAAAATGAATTGTAAAGCACTATTGAAAAAGAATATCGAATAAGAAGCTCATGATGGACGAAAGCCTTTTCATTAGAAGCATTTGTTTATGAATTGGATGACAGGCATCTGAAAGTGGAATTGAATCAGGTGGAACAACCCACGATTGCAAATTGTTCTGTTCTAGTTGCTCACATCCTCACAAGTGTATTTTCGCGGGTTTAAGGTGAGATCTCTCTAATTGAGGAAATACATTTTTGTGAAAAGACTCATACTGGGTGGGCAAGAAATAACGTAAGGTGTTCAGAGCTCGCTAGCGGGAATTCTATTAGGCCAAATGCAGTACATTTTGGTGTATATACTTAGTGGAACATGCAGTTTCGATTTCTGCAAAAAAAAAAAAAAAAAAGTACCAAAAGTCGCCATAGGGGGCGCTTATTTCAAGAAAACAATGAATACCTAATTGTCAAATGAACAAATACCGTACAAACCAACTTTAGTAACAACAATAAACAATGTTTTATTTTTAATTACAAATGTGTTTCAATATGACCACCAGTGTGCTGTTCCAATAGCTGCATGCGGTACACGACATTTTCTACGGCAGCTTGCAGCATATCTGCATTAATTAGTCTGATATGTAACATTATATGATCCTTTAAGGTTGAGAGGTCAGGAACATGTGCTTGATACACAAGGCTTTTCAAATATCCCCATAAACAAAAATCACAAGGGTTGAGATCAGGCGACCTGGTTGGCCATACCATGTGAAATGCACGACTAATTATTCTGTTGTCTGAAAAACGTTCTCACAAGATCTGCTGCACCTGACGTCCGATGTGTGGTGGCGCACCATCCTGCATAAAAATGGTAGAATCCAGACAACCCTTTTCCTGCAATCATGGTATCACAAAATCTTCAAGCATATCGGCATACCTGGCAGAATTGACGGAACAAGTCACCGGTCCATGGGGACAGATTTCTTCAAAAAAGTACGGGCCGATGATGAAAGAAGCAGTAAAGCCGCACCATACTGTTAGTTTCGGTGAATGCATAGGAGTTGGCAGACACACTTGTGGATTTGATGCAGCCCAAATACGGCAGTTGTGGGTATTGATATCACCATTCAAATAAAAATGTGCCTCATCACTCCATAATATTTGCCATGGCCATGCATCATCCACTTCCATACGTGCTAAACATCTCAACGAAAAATCAGTTCGGGTACGTTCATCTCCAGGAAGCAATTGTTGAATAGGTGTGAATTTATAGCGATAAAATGTCAATATCTTATGCAATATTTTCCTCACCGTCGAATATGGGATATCTGTTTGGCATGCTATTGCGTGTGCACTGCTGGTACCCTGCACAGTAGTCATCTCCTGTTCCACAGCAGCAGTTGCAACTTCTTCAACGTGTTGCTGCCTGATTCGCTTGCGTCCCTGGCCTGGTTGCACTCCTAGAGTTCCGGTAGATTCAAATCGTTCAATCATTTTCCGTAAGTTAGTTATGCTCATCGATCCTCTTCGTAATGTTTTCAATCGCCGGAATTCATAAAGGGCAGCACTTGCATTGTCGCTTTTCTGATAAAACAACTTGACTAATAATGCCCGGTCAGGCAGAGTAAGCGTCATCGTCAGGCCATTCGTTCGTGAATGATGGGAAATCTTCAGCCTTGCCTTTTATTGTCATGATTGCTCAACATGGAACGCGCTTATGCAAATGTATTCATTGTTTTCTTGAAATAAGCGCCCCCTATGGCGACTGTTGGTACTATTTTTTTTTTTTTTTTTTTTGCAGAAATCGAGACTGCATGTTCCACTAAGTATATACACCAAAATGTACTGCATTTGGCCTAATAGAATTCCCGCTAGCGAGCTCTGAACACCTCACGTTATTTCTTGCCCACCCGGTATATTGCTAAAATAAAGAATTTTCATTGTCACTGCTGTCTTCATCATTCTCTGGATTCGTGACCATTTCTATAACTTCCCTATCTGTCATTTAATATGGGATAGGGGCATCATTGTCTACATTTAGGCAGTCTTCGATCACCTCTTCATCTAATATCTCAGCTGGTCCACAGGTTAAATCTTTCGCATAGTTTAACACAGTGCACAGTTGTTTTTCCTGCAAAATTACAAAACCTCTAAAATTGGGGGTGTCGTCATCACTTTCTGAAAGTATGTGAATGGCCATAATTTGTGCCATCCATGTAAAAGCACTTCTTCGTTCATATTTGTCCATGCTTTCTCAGCTTTCCACAGTGCATCTTTAAAGTGAAGGCCTACTGGAACCCTGAATACCCATACCACTATTAGAAGCATCTAGCATGGACATTAAAAATTCGTTCTTATATTTGCACTTAAATGATCTTTGATCCATTGGTTGGATCAAGGATTTATAATTGGGTGGTATATATAGTGCACACATGTTTTCTTTTTTTTTTAAGAGTTCTGCACATGGATGTCCAGGACAGTTGCCTAAAACTAATAATATTTTGCAGTCATCCGGAAGACCTGTTTTTCGACAATTTAGCACAGAATTCTGGGACAAAACAATTATAAAACTAGTCTAGAAACAGTTCTGAAGTTACCCATGCTCTTTTATTTGCCCTAAATATGTACGGGAAAAACCTTGACTCCTTTCAGTGCTTGGGGATTTTTAGATTTTAATCTGCAGTTGTATCTACTATTTGCATTAGTGCATGCTAAAACTGTCAGTCTTTCTTTGGAGTCCTTGAAATCCGATGATTATGTTTCAGCTGCCAATGTGTAAGTCTTTCTTGGAATATATTGTCAAAATAAAGAAGTTTCATCGGCATTGTATACTTGTTATGGAGATAATTTCTCATCAGCAATTAACTTTTCAAATTCATGAACAAACTCCTCGGCAGCTTCGTGGTCAGCGGTGAGTGGTTTACCACATATCTTTTTCAATTTTAGTCCATGGTGCTGCCTGAATCTGTTGTATCATCCAGTGGTATATTCACATGGAACTGTAATGCCCATTTGGCCTGTATCATTATAATTGATCGGTCCAAAGGAAAATTTTTACTTCATCTGTGTCTAATCCACTCCATCAACACTATCTAGTGCATCATTATCTGCAAAAGTTTTCAGTATTTGATCTTTTGGCTTTTTGATGTCTTCTACTGTAGAAGAGTATATTAAGAGCATAACTTTTTCGCTGGTGTTCTGCCATCAGTTTTTCTTAATAATCTAACCTTTTGTTTAATAATCAATGTTAAGTGTTTCCGTTTTTTATTTGTGCTTAAAATCGTATGGGACATCATTGTAGATTTTATCGATCAAGAAAAATTTGCGTTAACCTAATCATGCTTTCTCTCATGTGCTTATCGCTAGCGGAAGTTATGCGCCGAATTCATTTTCATATTCTTATATCGTACAGGAGTTCGGTTTGTTTTTTTATTTTTTAAATTGGTTTTGGTTTAATTTGATTTTTTTAAATACATGTCAGTGTTCTCCCCAGAAAATTTTATCAGGTGGGTGGTAAGCTAAAATAACCGGGCGGACAAAAATTAAAAACAAAAACAAATAAAATATTATGCAGTGTTGTGCAGTTTTTCGTGTATTCCGCCAGCCGGACGCCAAAATCAGCCGGGCGGCGTGCCCGTTAAAAAGGGCCTGGGGAGAACCCTGCATGTAATATATATTTACATATTCTGTTATTATTTATCATAGAATGAAATTACTATTTTACACCCATAAATGAACCCCGTTCACGTATTTCCAATGCTAAACCATTTTGGCACGTTTGCGATCGCCATCATTGGAAAATTTCAACAGGGCCTGTTCCCGCTCTCCAAAACCTACCACTGTCCCCAGCCGCTGTTTCATTTCAATATTGTATTACACTTCAGTGAAAATTTTTAAATAGTACAAATAAACGCTTAAACGTATGATGCATGAAATAAATCGTAGTCAACATGGTTAAATTACCTCTCTATAAATATTTAATAAAACTTGGCATCATTTTTATTTTAATAAATCATTGCGATGGATTTTATAGGTAGACGATTCAATATACAGGGTGTAAATTATCTCCTTCAAAAGAACTACACTACGATGTAGACAAAATTCAGGCGATTAAAGTGTTATATAAGACACTTGGGGTCGCAAATCACAAGCAATGCCGTAAATTGAACCTTAAACTAAGCTGAATGGCATATGTCCACTCTACCTTATTTCCCCAAAACCTGGTATCGATATGTGGACGATATTTTCGCCATATGCGAGATCCAAAAACTTGACCTATTAGTTGAGGGACTCAACAATTTATCCCTGCGTAGCATGAGCCAAATTTGGGCGACTGTGTTCGTGCGGCTCGGCCTGGCTGGTGATTAAAGGACAACTCTACGCAAAAATTCGATTATAATTTTTTTTACAGAATATCAATTTTTGATATAAATATAACACGATTCTGTTGAAATTTTTAATTTTGGTCCATAATTTCTACATAAAAAATGCTTTGAAAAGCAAAAAATAGCGTGTTTGCACTCCCCACGCGCCGGCCATTATTTTTCTGGAAGTGACGTAGTGCGAAGTTAGCTGCTGGGGTCGATTTAATGTTTCAATGCTAATCCCAGTTGTTTGTAAGCTTCCACAACGTGATTTTTTTAAGTCAAAAAAAAAAAAAAAACAAACCTAGAAAGAGTTAACAAATATTACTTTGGTTATAATAACATAAATGTAAATCTCCTTTTTGAATGAAAATAAAATAAAATTAATATAAAATAAAATAAATAAATGAATGACCAAATGATGGGTCACCAAAAGCTAATTGAACTACCAGTATTTGTTCATTTCCTCGATACTTTTCGATGAAAAACATGATAAATGCTATCGGTATTAAACAAGGTTGGTACTGCCCGTGCTACTGACTCCGGCGCTAGAGCAGAGTACGTCGTGTTGGAATGGAAGGCGGACCTCTTCGAGATGAGGTAGTGGGGGAACCAGCCAAGCCACGCCGCGCGAACACAGTCGCCCAAATTTGGCTCGTGCTACGCAGCGTCACGCCATTCAGCTTAGTTTGAGGTTCAATTTACGTCACTGCTTGCGATTTGCGACGCCAAGTGTCTAATATCACTCTAATCACCTGAATTTCATCTACATCATAGTGTAGGTTTTTTGAAGGAGATAATTTACACCCTGTATATTAGGTATTGTATGTAAGAAAAAGTCTGTTTCTTTCTGGCGCTTCTAAAAAGCCAAAAGTTGGGCTGAGGTTAATAAAAATGCGCGGCTTGGGTAAGAGATCCCCCCCCCCCGAGGTCAAACCCATTAATGCAAATTCAATTAATACAATCAAAAAAGTGTTGTCATTTCCCGATTTGTATAGATGATTATTCTGTGACATTCCATGTCAGTATAGAGCGGGGGTGTCGCATATGCCCGGCGAACGCACAGCATCTTATTAAGAGTCGATGGTCATTTGTTCATTTGTTTTTATTCCCCACTCTTGTTTGCCTTTGCCAGCACTAGCGTGAGTATTAATATTCCTTTTATTAATTCGATTGGTGTTATTGTAAGCTGTTGGATTTAATACTAATTATGTTTCCTTACCACATTTCTTATAATATGTTTGTATTTTTATTACTTTTTTTTTTTATTTGTGTGCTGATCTGTCATCGTTGCGTTTGTTGGGAAGCGGCGAGCGATTGTTGGAGTGCTGGCATTGTTCTAGCAGGGTTGCATCTAGCAAAATGGCAGGGCAGGGAAATGAACAATAATTAGGGCACATTTGGTCAGAAAGTAGGGCAAGTCGGAGACATAAGCGCACATTATAATGGTTAGTTTAAATAATTCCGACAAAAAAGGGCAGTGCGCGTTGTAAAGGGCAGGGCGCATTGAAAAAAGGTAGGGCGCCGCGTCCTTCCATTTCAGCCTAGATGCAACACTGTCTAGGAGATCTTTTTTCCTAGAAGATGATAAGCTCCCTAGCAACCGTTTGTTGGGCACACACGTTTGTTCTTCTTAAAAGTTTTTTCGGAGTTTATGTAGATAGAGTTGTGTTTAAGTTTTGTTGACTTGATGTGTTCCAAGCTTGGTCGCGGACATGACGGGCGATGCCCTTTTGTTTGCTAAGCCAAACTCGTTTTTTTCATGTCAGCCAAGCTCAGCGTATGCCTTTTTAATTCAGTATTTAGTTTAAAACATGTTTACTAATGTTATTGGAGCTGTTTGTTTGCAAGTTTTCATTTTTGGTAATCAGTTGACAGTTTTTAAAGAGTTTTTCTTTATGAACATTGTGTCGGCCATGCTACAGCAGGGTTTGATTTCGCCCGCGGCCTCTTCCTATCAGTGAAGCTCAAGCTTGCCGTGAAGGCAGCCAAACCTCTCTCTCTCTCTCTCTCTTGGTTAAGTGTCGAAGAAAACTGGTGAGTGACTTTTTTGCTTGTTTTTTTCCGTGCGGACAAGAACTGGGGACCGCGAATAGAGGAAGAAATTGAGTCCTAGGAAAGCCTCACCGTAGAATCGAGCATTGAAGTTTGCTGTACTGTTTTGGAACGGAGAAGGAATTATGTGCGTTTTTCCTTGCAAAGAAACAACAGTAATCAGCCCTATGTGTTTTTGCACGAAAACTGATTCAAGTTGTGATTGTTTTGATGAATTGACATTATGCTGCGCGTTTCTGTATAATGGATGTTTGATTAGAATAGCTAGTTTAATGTTAAGTTTTTGAGCTGTGGAATAGACTGTGTCACCCCCATTAGGTACGGCTGTGTCGAGCTCTGTGACGTGTATAATAGTTTCACTTGGGCTGTTGTTCTTGTGTCAAGCTGTGAAACTTGAGTTGCCAAGGAGCTCATGATTTTGTGTAACACATTCTTGCAACGTATGGGCGCTCAAGCAGTCGATACACCAACGGAATACAAGCCAGTGATTACTCAGAGGTGCCAACCAAGGACAGGTTATGGTGCCTTTCCCCTTGCTGCTTGTTCGAAGAAGGCACGCTGCATCTGAGACGTAGCTGCTGTAGGCCCTCTTTGTAAATGATGTTTCTGCAATAGCCACCTGAGCTAACTTTCCACTAGCTGATGCATATTACGTATGAGTTGTGGCACCGCTGTATTGCCATAGCAGCTGGTGAATAGCCCAGACCTGGTTATGCAATTTGGTAGTACTGTAAGTAGTACTTTAGTGATTACAATTACGGAACAGGAGCCTATTGATTCCTAAGGGGTACTTTAATGTTTTACCTTTAGAAATAGTAGAGGGGCCCCTCTGTTTGCATGTGCCGCATCCAGCCGTTTCTTTATTTTGTAAATATAAATTATTGAGAAATTAAAGTGGTTTTAATAGAAATGATGTCTCCCTGTGTCAATGACTGTCCCTATTCCAGGCCCCGAAGTCCTGACAACCCTTGTCCGACAATTTTGCTGTAGGGCGTCGGTGACTCGTATAGTGTGTGGATGGGGCGCGTCACAATTTAATTAATTAATAAAGGCATATTAAAAAAATTTTTTCCCTTGCAATCTAATGGTGTAAAAGAAGTGGCAGTCATGCATTTCACTTAGCTTCCATGTAATGTTGTCCAACAAGTTTACAATTAAAAACAAATCACAAACAACAGCACTAAATTACAAAGTTCATCTACCATGGATAAGAAATCACTTTACAAGTAGTCCTCATTTTATGTCGGGGGAACTTCATCTCCTATTGACTTGCATGTTAAAAAAGAAGGTTGTGTTTGAAAAACCCAAATACTAACTGGATTAGTGATGACAATGGAATTTTTGTTGCTATTATTCTTCGAGGTATGTGAACAAGTAACCTCTCCATTAATACGAAAATAGGATCTCAAAAATATGTTAAGCGTTAAGCAGTCAACTTCATTGTGCCTTTCAATATTTTTAACAGTTAACTCTTTATTCTTTTTTTTTTTAAACATTCTGCTTGATTGTATGCAGTATTGATTCAGAAGGCCTGAAGAAAGTTTGATACTGGCAGTTGTTTTTCCTTGTTCATACTTGTTCATGATGTCAATTTTTGCTGCAGTGAAATTATATTCCTCTGTTTTTTAATTTGCGTAATTTTCCATGTTTTCATTTGCACATTTGCTAGCCATTATGATCACCATTTAAACAAGTTTTCACTGAATACTGAAAATGTATGAAAAAATATACACATGTTGCGCATAAACTTATGACTCTCGTTCTAAACGCATTGCGTCGACAATTACATAAACTCTAATTCTGTGCAATTTCATTTTATTTCGCCAGTCTGACACCAAAATTTTGCAAATACATGTATATGCGAGAATCCCCTGAATTTAGGGGATATAATTTCATTAGTACAATTGAATTCACTTGATTTTAATGGAAAAAGAATATTTGAATTGGCAACACTATTCATTTTGCACAAGCATAATCTTTAAACCAAGGATTTGGTTCCATGTTTTTGTTTGATTTCAAGTGTTGTTAAAGCGAAAATGTCACTAAGTGAAGTTGCATAAAACGAGGACTACCTGTATTAGATTATAAGATTTAAATAAATAATAGCTTTTGTCCCATTGTTTATGAAAGAGATATATTTAAATATATTTACATTTATTATTTCATAGAAAGCATTTGAAGTGAAATTTACAGAACAGAATAAAGAGAAGTGTTTCACCGTCCAAGTTAAAAAAGTAGGAGAAGTGAAACTAAATGAATTGCAGATGTTTTTGGAAGGACGCATACGCCAGTTTAATCAAACTGCTATTCAAGCTTTAGATATTGTTATGCGGCATTTATCATCTGCAAGGTAATCAGAAGTTCTTTGAAAATTATTGGAGCTTTATTATATAATTTTCATTGTATTAAATTTTGATTTTTCTTTGTATTCAGTCATTTAACTATAGGTAGATCCGTGTTTCCATATTCGGATAATGGCCGACCTCTAGGAGGAGGAGTCGAAATGTGGCGTGGTTTTTATCAGAGTTTGCGTCCTCAGTGGAAAACGCTGCAATTGAATTTGGATGGTATTTGTTTAAAATCTCTATAGTATTTTGTTTCTATTGGGTTGGTGTGAATGAAAAAAATATTAAAATACCAGCGAAGAGCATAAATGTTGGAAAATGATTTAAAATTCTGTTAAATGGAATCAAAAACCTATATTTTCACATACAGTACTCACCCAAATCTTAGATGACATCAAATATAAGACCCCGCTCCCCCAGAATTTGCAATTATTTCAAGAAAAAAAAATTATTAAGTCAAAAACTGAACTAAGCTTATATGTATTCCCACAGCATTGAAATTCTACAAACAATGTATTATCAGGGATGGATGGATGAATGGTGGTATTACAGATTTACCTCTTATATGTAAATTAATAAACCAATTTCATTTACAAGGGGAGGACCAAGTCTGTTAAGCTTGGATTTAACTGAAATTTAGATATATTGTTATGCACCCCTCCCACTATTATGTGACATAGTAACTCATGCTAATGGGCATCAGTTAACGAGATATAATCATTTAAAGTTAGTTATGTAGATTATTGATGTATATTTACAAATTCAGAGAATATAACATTCAAGTAGTCAACGTGGTCATGTGGGTAAGTCGATAGATTCCAATGCTAAAGGTCCCGGGTTCAAATCCTGCTCCATTCCCAATTTCATTTAATTTTATTTTTTTTAAACATGTTTTTGAACAACTTGTATATGAAACTAATTTTACATTTAGATAACGTGCATATGACGTCACAGCTAGGTGCGGGGCTACAACTCTGTGAAAACAAGAGTGTGGTTTCAACTAGTTTCAAATACTGTAACAGTGATTCCTAGGGTGCAAGATAAAATGCAACCAGACGAAAAGTCGCAAAGTCTCAGGATCTTGTATTATAAAATAAAATCAATATATATGAATGAGGCAGGTCTATATTTTAATGAAGATTCATTTATGTTCTAAATGTTTTCAATGCTTCTTCAATGAGAAATAATTTTGTAGCCTATCCCGCCCTGCTTTGAGTCACAATCGTTGATGCGAATTGCACTGAGGGCATGGTCGCTAAAGGGTTTTGGACCAAACTGGAATGAGCGACGTCTGACACAGTGATACGTTTTAACCACAGAAATTTATTCTATCCTTATATTCATGTGCACAGTAATATACATATTCCTTAAGTTCAGTTTACTTTCATTGGTAAAAGGGGGCCCCCGTCAAAATTACCATAACTAAGAAAAAACATCATTACGCTACGCAATACTTAAATACAACATACTGACGTTCCCAATCATGTGCATGACCTGATTCTACATACTGAGGGTATTTCGAAGCTGCAACATGCACAGAGTCTATTCCCAGGATGGGCGAGTCTGTTCTTTAACAGCCCCGTGTCCCCGAACGAATATTCCGCCCAAAATACGCCCACTGGCACAGGGCACCTCCTTTTCAGAGCAGCAAGGGGGAGGGCCAGTAACCCTTCTTGGCAGGCACTGAGGCTCGAACGCTCTCGGCCACTGGCAAGCTGCTGATCCCTTCTGCCCGAGCTGGTGGTACTTGTATCCCTACGCGTTGGAGCTTGGGAACGGGATTCAGCGCTCAAGCATGTATGTGCGCTTTCGTCCTACCTCCCTGTGCGGTCTAGTACACATGCATGGGAGCTTAAACATTTGTACTCAAATATTCCATGCTTAAATCTAAGTACAGCATGGTACTAATCGTTCCACAAAGCCTAAATCAAGGGAGATGACCGTCCGAACAGTTAAAATCTCTTTTCAGTTAAGACGCAGCACTGGTGAAATTTTTATTTGCATGAACTACCTTCGGCAGGAGGACCGACGATATCATCAAAACTAGGCCACTCAAAGTGTCTTAACATTATCTTTGCGTTGCAAGCAAATATAAGAAAGTCACTCACCAGAGTTTTCGGACATCATCTTTACTAGGTTATTTACTCTGAATTGCAGCATTCCATTTCATGGGCAACAGGTACGGCAACTTCGATAAAACTTTCCACGCATGCGTCGGCTGCAACTCCAACGTTCCAAAGAGAAAAACCTTTTACTTCCCCAGTTGCACAGACGAAATTCAACAATCATTCGATTAAAACAGTAAATCAAAAACAAATCAAAACTAACAAATTATCAAATTATAAGCATAAAAGTTAAAAGCACTATTTAACAAAGACCGCTTCGCCATGGCCATAGCATTCGAACATGGTCAGGAGGCTTTCCCCCTTCCATGGATGAACGGTAAGTCCGCTTTGCTCAAAAACTTCTTAGCAAAAAAAAAACCAAACAGAAAAAGAACCTTTATCTAACAAACAAAAGACGCACATAACAACACTGATTCTTACAACAACACACAACAATCCTCTGCTGGAAACCGCGCCGTTCTTCTTGGTCAATACTCCAACAGAGGAAAACACATACGCTAAATAAAACAAACAATCACTCAACATAATGAACACACAAGCGCGCATTGCAACACAAATAATAATCAGCAATTTGTAAATTACAACTGTTTTAATTCCAACAAAAATCAATAAAAACTAAACAAAACCCCATACCTCT